>CAUYQV010056938.1:0-64931 GCA_963574575.1 Galagoides demidoff | reverse complement strand
CCAGGTGGGGGCAGCATTAGGACTGAGTAAGTGTCAGACACAACAGCCAGGATTGGTGGGAAGAGCAAGGCTCAGGCATCCATATTCTCCCCATTGGCTCTCCCAGGAAGCCCCATCATGGTCAGCCTTCAGGCCCTTCCCTCGGCCTGCAGGAGCAGCACAGCACCAGGAGGATGGAGGAGCAGGCAGGGGTGGGCTCGGCTGACAGCTGAGCGTGGGGTGCGTGGTAGACAGCTTAAGTTCTCACACATTCTGGCTGTTCTGAGTCTGAGAGTAGTGTGGAGAAAGGGTGTTCCTGCCCCTTGGTGAGCTCCTCCAAGCAAAGGCAGGGGGCTCTGCCAGCAGGGGCTCCCCTCTGGCCTTCGAGCAAAAGAGAACTTGCAGCAAATACCAAATCTTTGGCTCCTCACAGCCATCCAGCTATGCCAAGTTTTAGTGACCTTCTGTCTACCACCAGGCATCCCCTAGAGGGTGACATGGATCCCACACTGCCCTGGTGGGGGAAGAACCCCCACCAATTCCACCAGGCTCTGTCGTCAGCCCTGAGTGTGGTGTTTCGGTCACCTGTGACAAGCTCTTTGAAGCACCCCTGTATGTTCTGTGTCCAGGTTCCCCCCTGAGAGACTGTACCTGCACAGACCAGCACCAACCCCACTGTCCCGTCTGTGATGCTCATATGAGCCACTCCACCTTCTGGTAGCTGTAGCCACAGGTGGTGTCACCTGAGTTCGCAGACTCTGTGATCTTTTCCAGGATTCCTATCTTCTTCCAGCAACTGAGACATGCTTTTCTCCTGGGAGTATGTCTTGTGTAGGAACTGCTGGGGAGTCTGTCCTCAGGATTCATTCTTTTGCTGCAGCAGGGCAAGCCATCAGGGTGGCCACAGGGGCAGGAATCAGCCCTGCCTACCACAAACCCAGGTGGATGATGCGTAGACCATCTGTGGTCTGAAACCTTCCCGTCTGGGTCATACCCCACCCCCAGGTCTCCCATCCCTGCTGCCAGCCCAAGGTGACTTACACGATCCAGGTGTATTCTGCATGTCCTTACAAAGTGCCTTAAATTCTTTGGAAAATAGCAGGCCATGAATTAGGAGTCCACAAACTAATATGCTTTTAATACTGGGCGAAATTCATTCATTCCCATGGGGTCTACTCCACTGTAGAACATTACAGAATGAAGTTGCTCCTCTCACCCGATGGAAGCTTTGATGTTGGTTATCTTAACTCATAAAGCTCCACCGTCACCTCCCCTGGCATTTCTCAATTCCCCCTTTCATTCCCCCTTTTCCTCCTGGTCTCCTTTCCACATCTGCCGGGAGAAGGGAGAGGGAGCGTCTTGTTCAGACAGAGATGTGAACAGCATTGGTCTCTCCGGATATTTATGTATCTGTTGGAAACAAAGACCTTCGTTTTGACTCAATCCCAAAGAATGATTTTCTGATTGGGAAATTGAACATCACAGCCCTCTTGGCCCAGCCTCTGAATAATCAGCCAGCCTCCGCGTGAACGGGTTCTGCTTACTCATTGCCAGGATGGGGTCCTGGGGTCCTGACGAGGCAGCCAGGCAGGTCATCTGAGCGCCCACAAATTGAGCACTGTCATGTAATGTAGTTCCAGGAGAATGTGAAGGAGAGTGGGACACAAGTCCCCTCTCCTGGGGTGTGGTAGGTAGGGGAGGAACAAGCTTGCACCAGAAGCCAGGGAGGAAACTAGTCCTGAAACCAGGAAGTCTGCATGTGTAGTCTGGGCAATTCATTCTTCCCTAACAAGGGCCAGGGATTCCTCATGTCTTCAAAAGTCCTTTTTGAGAATTGCATTCAGAACCATAGTGCATCCTAGTGTAGAGCAGAGCACCGTAGGGAGTGTTTTTTCAACTTGGGCCCTTCTTCCTTTTTTCTTCCCTTTGTGTCCCAATGAGCAAAGTGTGTTGCAACAGAAAAGCTGGAGCCAGGAGGATGGGAGGACGCGGCCCATCTCAGACAAGCCTCCTCAGTGTTGACTGGTGCTGTGTTTAAGGCGTGTAGAAGTCGTGACCAGTGCAGCACTGAGGCATTGGTGCTCATGAAGGTTCTGTCCCTTTCCCTCATGACTCTTTAACTTGGGACGGCAGTGAAAACTTTCAACAGCCAGGAAGGCCAAGTGTCTAACTTGGTAACTCTGTGCTGGGTAGCGGGGTGTCAGACATCCCAGGAGGGACAGTTGGCGCATAAGTATTTCAGTATTTTTAATTGGCCTGGCCTTCGTGGCATGTTGCTAACTGAACATTGGCCTTGCTAACACATTTCACCCAGCCTCTTTTTAGCAAAAGACTCAGGAAAATCAAGGACCATTTGCTTTTCTCTCTGAATAGGTTTGTGTCAGAGGCAGTTCGTGGTCAGCAGGGTCTCTGCACAGACAGGCAGAAGGGCCCTCAGCTCTGCTCCGCCCTGGGCAGGAGCCTTGGTATCCCCCCACTCCTGGCAGGCCTCTCCTCTGGGGAGTCTGTAGACATGTTAATGAGCACTTGGGCTGCAGCCGTGCTGACTCACCTGTCCCCAGACAATCACCTGAGACCCGATTTGGAAGAGAATCACATGTAAAGCACCCAACAGGTGCCAAGTCCTGACAGTCCTGACATCTGGGAAGGAGAGGCTGGTTTCTGGAAGCAAACCCAGCCTTCCCAGTTTCCTTCCTTCCATGGCAGCTCCTCAGCCATGCCCTGAGGCATTTACATGTGTAGCCAGCCCTCCTGCCCTGTGGGCTCCCTGTCCTGCATTTGCCTTCTGGCCAGCAAGGCCACCCCAAGCTGAGACCTAGGCCTAACTACTGAGGGTAACTCATGGGCCCAGGGAGGACCCTGGCAGCAGAAAGTTGGCCAAGAGAGAGAGCAGCTTGCAGCCCCCGCCCCTTTGGCTCACACGTGACTGACTGTTGAGTGGGGGAAGGGCCAGTGTGTGGGTGGAGCCTGGCACTTGAGCTTCCTGGTCACATCATTGCTTTGGTCTTCTTTGTCCTTGCCCATGAGCCAGAGGACACGTGGTGGACCTTTACAAAGGGCCACAAGGGAGCAAAGTAGCACAACTTCCTCAGCTCTGGCGGCTGGGAGTCCCCAGCCAAGGTGTGGGTGGGGCTCTCCCTCTAGGGGAGTCCTTCCTTGTCCCCAGCTCCCAGTGCCCCAGTCTCTACCCCCCTCGTCATCTCTCTGCCTCCATGCGACCTTCTTTTGAGGACATCAATCGTACTGGACTAGGGGCCCACCTTAATGACTTCATCTTAAATAATTACATTGTGACTCTATTTCCAAATGAGGTCATCAGTCATACTGGAGTAGGGGCCCACCTTAATGACCTCATCTTAAATAATTACATTTTCAGTGACCCTATTTCCAAATGAGGTCACATTCTGAGGTACGGGGTGGGTAGGACATGGACATAACACTTTTAGGGGGACACAATCAACCCATCACAGTTACTGTGAGGATTAAATGAAATTGTCTATTCTAAAAATCTATCCAACAGTGCCAGACACACATTGGTTATCTTGCCCAATTCCCTAGCTAATCACTGGACTTTAATTCCTACATGACCCTGGCATTCCTGACCCACCAACTTGATGCCAATGATGGGACCCTGTGCTGGCAGGCCGTCTGTCCATCACGGTCCTGAGCATCTGTAGTGTGTACAGCCTGCGGGGGCATCCGAGCACCTCCAGGAGCTATGGTGAGCACAGTTTCAGAAGACTCCATCTCCTTTTTCTGTGTGAATAAAACAATGGAGCACTAGAAAGAATACCCAGCCCACAGCAAAGTCTTCTGAAAGGATATGCTCACTTCTCCCCCAGCCCTGCCGGGGGCAGGGGAAGCGGCTGCAGACTGAAGCCTGTGTTGGTCCCACTCACTTCTGGCAATGAAGAGCGTTTATCAAAATCCCTGTCCCCTAACAGGGATGGGGGTGAGGGGCTGCAGGAAGACCCGTTAAAAGCAGAAATTTTGGAGTAAATAAGAGTGGGTGGGAGATAGGGAGGGTGGTATGGAGGCAGGAAGTGAGGCCCAAGCAGATTCCCTCCACAATTTGTACATGGTGACAAGAGAGATGATCACCTCATTTAAAACGGTCAGAAGACAAAGGACAAGGAAGGAAAGATTCCGGGTAAGTGATGTGGGATAGTAAAGGCAGTGTGTTCAGGCCGCTATAGTTCTGATACAGAACAACTCCACAGGGCCAGTAGCTCAGGTGACTGTGGGAGGGGGCACAGGAGATCACTTCTCCCAAGAGGTCAAAGGAGCCCACCTTCACTGCCCTCAGATGACAGTGGGGTGTGCTCTGCAAGGATGGCTTCCTCCCGTCCATCCTTCCAGGCCTGGCCAGCGTCTCCTCTCAGGACTCCTTTCTGGCCATTCTGGCCCACAACAACCTCAGCCCTCTCGACCTTCTCTATACGTAACGCCTGTGTTCTTGATTCAGAACACTGATGGTTTGCTGAGAAGATAAGTCAGAGCTGATTCTTGCAGGAAGGCCTGTGTCATGCCCAGGCTGAGTTCTGTCACTCCAACATTCATATGTTGGAACCTGAACCCCCAGAACCTCTCAATGTGACCACATATGTTAAAGATGCAGTTAGTTAAGACGAGGGTCATGCTGGGGTGGGTGGTCCCCTCCCATATGCGATGGACAAGGTCCACTCTTCAGCCAGATGGCCTTCAAACAAAGGTGGAAGTGCTGATCTGGAACCTTCCAGACAGAGGGCAGGAGCTGGAGTGGGCACAGGAGCACAGACCAACATCACCTGCCCCTGGGCGGGAAGGGAAAGGAAGCTGGTGCTGTTTTGGGGAGAGGGTGCAGGATGTTTGCTCTAAGGAGGAAACGATGACAGAGCCGGGGAGAGCCGTGAGAGGCCTGGAGGCAGCGGACGCACTCAGTGTACATTAGCAAAAGCCTCGTCACACGTGGCTGTCCCCAGCTCCTCTCTGCCCCAGGGAAGAAAGTTGGCAAGCAAGCTTATTTGGGCAAGCTCTTGACCAGATCTAAGCTGGGGTCTGAGCTCTGCTTTCTGTAAAGTCATGTTTTGTCCATGTTCTCTTGGCACTGCCCCTCCCAGCTTGAAGTTTTTGCTGAGTCCCCTCATGGTCTAAGATGCCCTGAGAGGCCGTCTGGAGACTGGTTGGCCTCCCCTGGATTCAGCATCTTGGGACAGCCAGTCAGCCTGGAGCCTACTACAAGGAAGAAAGTAAATAGTAAATCTCTTCCACATTCAATACGATACGAAGTATGTGCCCCTTCTCACCTTTATTTGCTGAATGTTTGGTTACATCTGATTTCACCTATAGGAAAATGTGGGTGGGACATCAGGTCAGGATTCCAGAGGTCCTGGGATCAGCAGAGAATCCCTGGGCCTTTTTCTGGCCATGTGGCTGAGTGACCACTAGGGGGTGACACAGCCCCACACACTGAGCCTCCTCTCGCCCGCAGGGTAGCCTTGCCTGGGGGAAGGAAGCAGGGACCATTCCGGGAGTTGAACTTCGAATGTACCTCCGTGGCAGGGGACAGCTGATGCTACAGAGTAAACAGGGGGCACTCAGAGCTGACCAGGCCTTGGACAGGGCGGTCATCGAGCCCTGAAGACATTTACTTGGCCCCTGCTTCACCAAGTGCTAGGCACTGGGGGTCAGCAGTGAATAAGCTAGTCCCCACCCTTGTGGGTTCAACATTCTAGGGACAGGCAAGAGAGAGATGCTGTGGGTAGGAAAGTGTTGTACGGTACCAAGTGCAGCCAGGGAAAAGGATGAGCATCATTGGAGTGCCACTTATGTGGGATGTCAGCAAAGGCCTCTGAAACCGAGACCTGGGCAGAGAGGGGCCGGGGTCATCTCTGGCAGCAAGGCATATGGGTAGAACGAAGATCAGGGCAGATGTCCTAAGGCAGTTGTCAGGGAGCACCTGGCAGCCTGAGGGCAGGGCCTTGCAGGTGGGTTCAGGAGCCCAGGTTTCAATGGAGGGATGCAGGAAGCCATCGGGGCTGACCAAGGGAGTGACTTGTACTTCAGAGGCAGCTGTGCAGGGAAGAGATGGGAGTGGGGGCCAGAGAAGGGGTCGCCACGCTAGACCTAGAGATGAATCATGATGGTCTCCTGCCTCCTGGGAGACTTCCTTCCATCCTACCTTCTCCAGAAAGCCTTACCAGACTGTGCCAGCCTTGAGCAATCTGCCAGGACCCTGAAATGTAGTGGTTATTTTAGGCAGCCTGCAGCCTGCGTTCTCTTGTGATGAGCCGTGCTGCCTTCTTGTCTCTTTGAAAATCACCACTGAGCTTTTCACGCACTTGCCTCTTAATTCCCCAAGCTCTTACAGTTCTTGGCTCTTCACTCCCCAGGACCCATCGGTGCTTCAGGGTACACAGATGGTTGGCCCACGTGGGAAGAACACTTCATCTCCAAGGACCTCGGATCTCCCTGCTCTGTCTCCCTCGCTCTATCTCCCTCCCTCTGTGAGCTCCCGGCTCCAGCCTTTTCTCTCCTCCCTCAGATCACAGGCTCGGCAGATGTATCCAGGGCAGGCATTATAGGAGTTAAAGGCATACTCCAGGGGTAACTGACACGTCCAGAGTATAACTGAGAAGGAATTTCTAGCGTCAGACCAGCTGCACAGATACTTTTTGGGAAGTGGTTGTCTTCCCAGAGCCCCACAGTCATGCAGTGGTGGCTCTTGGGAAATGACACAAGGTGAGCTTCTGACCAGATGACCCCTCCTGGAGCAAGAACTGGTGTCTTGTCGTCTGTGGACAGCAGTTCAAACCCAATAAGCTTATTGATGGAGTTAGCCCCTCTGGGCTAACTCTTTGTCCCGCTAGAAAAAAAGAGGTAAAATCTTCTGACCTGAACAGCCACCTCCTCTGGTTACACCAAAGGCTGCTCTAGGTCATGACCATAGTATCTGGCAGGACAAGTAAAAAGCAAACAGTGGAGGATATACCTGGTACCCAGGGTTTTTATGTCCAGGTGAAGGAAATTTATAGTACTGAGCTCCATGAGGGCAGAGTTTGAGAATGTCAGTGACTGCAGCCCACAGTAAGAAATACACTTGATGCTGCCATATGGTGCATGCATAGGACTAAGCCATTTTTCAGGGAACAGTGTTTACCCAGTTGCACTATGTACAACATTGTCTTTTCTGTTCTCGTGGTGTGCTCTGCCTGGCCCACACCCTTGATTTCACCACAGGGGAAGCGTAGAGGGATTGCAGTTGGGAAAATACAACCATAGATGGTCCTAGAACAGCAGGATGAGTGTAGAATGCCTGAGGTGAGTCTGATTTGGGAATTCTCAGGGCACAGAGACTCCGCTGTTGGACGAAGTGCTGGCCTGGGCAGCAACAACCACAGAGGTGTTCCGTTCGTTTCCAAGGCTAGCCCACAGCCAGGACTGAGGTCGTGCGGACTTTGAACATCCAAGTACACATCTCTGTTTGCAGTTAAATTAGATACTTGAATTCCAGCTTGGACGGCCCCACCCTGGAGCAGGTTTGCCCCTTCTCAGGGGTTCTTGCTGCTTCTGCAGGGGTCTGGGGATCTTCTTCAGAGGATCTGTCCTGAGAGCTGTTTGAAATTCGAATGTGCTTTCTGGAGAAGTTTATTTAACTTGTAAAACTTGGGGCCCTTTCACATCATGTCAGCATTGGATCACAGACAACTCTTCCTTTATATCCCAGCAATTTGAGTTTATTTTTCAAATAAAAGTCTGTTTTCTCATAAAATGCCAAAGGTTTTGTACTTTGTAGAGAGGAATGAAGTTGAGTTTTTAAGACTTTAATTTAGAGTCTCCAAGTCTTCAATTTCCATGCCAAGGGCCTCCCGGGGCTGAGAAGCGCCCACTCCAGCTTGCCCCACAGAGCAAGCGCCAGGCGGTGGGGCGGCTGGTGGGCATCAATGGGCCCTTTGTACCTAGTGCCCTGCAGGCCCAAAGCGCTGGGGTCAGACTCGAGCTGTTTCTGTCCTGCTGCCTTCGGGCTGGCTCCTGCGTGTTGCTGACACCTCCCGAAACTTCTCCTGAGGATGGCCGTGCACTTGCCATGCCAGTCAGCGTCCTGCCAGCAGACAGACCATTCTTAGGTGCTTAATGCTGATGGAACTTTATAGAAAGACTATATGGTTATAATCATGTGATTTGTGTTTATAAAGGTGAGGGAAGAGTTGAGATATCAAACAAGAGTCTGGAAAGCAGCCCAGAGATTAGTAACAAAAATTCTCCCCCACCCCCAGAGGGAGAGGGACGCGGGCCATGTGAGGAGCCTGGTGGGAGCTGGAACCGGAGCCGCGGTTGGTCTGTCTGGCAGGAACAGAGCCAGAGGGGCTGCAGCTATGCCTGGGATGCCAGCCAGGGGCCCCTCCCAGGAAGGGAGCCTGGGTGTGTGGCAGCAGGGGTCAGGGGTCAGCTCCTGCCTACTGGATAGCAGGGGAGGGCGAGGCGTGGACGTGAGAGGAGCACATCCAGGCAGTGCCACTGAGTCACTTGGTGTGCCTGAGCCATGAATGGAGCTGGTGCCTAGGACGCAAGGCAGATCCATCTGGGGCACACCCCAGCCTTGCAGGACCAGGAGCCCTTCTCTTTGAGTGCGTCCAAGGCAGACAGGTTCACAGTGAGACACTGGCTGCTCCTCTGTTCAAAGGAACCTGAGTGTCCTTCATCCTCAGAGACACACATGTCATGGGTATCCTGTGAGTGCTGAGTATGGCCAGAGGGCCAGCTCTGCTCCTCCCCTTCCAGCAGGACACTGGACTGCGTGGCTGGGGCTGATTGATGTTGGTGGGGCTGAGACCTGCTCACACCATAGCGTGACAGGAGGGATGCCTGAGAGGAGGGAGGACCAGTGGGTGAGGGGAAAGAGACAGAGGGAGGATGAAGGTGCTGCCCTTAAAATAAAGGGGGTACTCACTCCCTTGTGCTGAGAAGCCTCATCTAAAAGAAACATCTTGGGGACTGACAGGAAGCCTTCCCAGGACGTGGAGGGGGTGGTGAGCAGGAGCAGGTCCCACTACAGCAGCTCGAGGTCTCATCAGCTCCAGCCAGGCGTCACCCTGCTGAGCTATCTCAGCAACTCTCACTTGGTTCACCCTCCCTCAGGCCTGGTCTGATTCTGTCGGCAGGCACCCTCCCTCTAGTGTCGCCACGCATTCAGCTCTCTTCCCAGTACCAGAGTGGCCACTGGAAGGCAGGAGACCAAGCAGAGCCTTGAAGACAGTGGGAACAGGCCAGATGCCAGTGGGAGAAGGCCTGGGGGCAGGGAAGTAGGGAGAGATGTAAGCCCAGTCCTTCCTCAGGGCTGCATCCTGGCTCTGCCCCCAAATGTTGCCATAATCCAGAATTACTATCTGGTTTGCCCTAGCCCTTGACCAGCCAATGCCAGCACCCTCAGTCCCAGGCTCACTCACCCACAGCAGAGCCTTCCAGATCAGGCCAGCTGATGAAGTCTGAATCCTGGGGCTGAGCAGACTCCAGAAAAACGTGACTCATCCTGCCTGCCCACAAAGAAAGGAAAAGTATGTGTGGTATCCAAGTTTCCTGAAAAGTTCAGCCAACGCATCGCAGAGCTATGTGGCCTGGCACCCACTGTGTCCCTGGGGAGAGCGCGCCCTCTGGCGCCTGCTAGGTGGATGTCCTCAGGAAGGAGCCAGTGTCCGCGCCACCAGCATCCCTGCCACCAGTGTCTGCGCCACCAGAGTCCACACCAGCCGGGCTGGGTAGCACATGTTTGGAGCAATTATTATTATTTGAGAAAAGCCAAGGAAAAATTCCCAGAAGGGTCTCCTTTCTCTCCAGGAATCGTAAGAGTTCTCTAGCCCACTACAGGCCTGCTCAGGTGACAAGCCTGTCACAGGACACAGTAAGAGTGATGCTGACCAGCGCTGCATTCCTGCCCTGACCATTTTATTTCCAAACCCATTTGCAAAAATACCATTTTATTTTGATAGTTTCACACTTATAGAAAAATGGCAGAAATAGCACAAAGAGCTCTCATGTCCTCTTCACCTGGAGTCCCCCAAGTTGACATTTTACCGTATTTGCTGACATCTGGTCTTTCACACGCTGTTTGTGCATGTGTGTTTAGATGAACTCAGAACAGATGATGGAAGTCTCAGGCATCATGTCCCTTTACCCCTAAATATTTCAGTGTGTGTTTCATGAAAGCGAGGTCACGTTCCTAACCACAGTAGAATTACCCGGATCAGGCCCTCATCGCTGATGCAGCTGCAGGCTTCAGCTGCGTTTTGCGGGGGGTCTTAGTAGCACCGTTTCTTCTAAGAGGGACGCGACCGTGCGTTGCGTTTCACTGTCCTTCCCCTTCGTCTCTGAGTCTGGAGCAGCTCCTCAGTCCTGTCTCATCTTTCATGACCTTGGCGTTTCCCAAGAGCACACAGGCCAGTTGTGCAGCCTGCCCTTGGCCCTGGGTCTGCCTGACGTTTCCTTGTTCCCAGAGTCTGCTTCTGCTGCTGGGCTGGTGCTCCCGTGGGCGCTCCCCCCCCCCGCCCCCACGCCTGGCATCCCAGCGGGGAGCGCGTGATGCCCCCGACACCCTCCTGGTGGAGCAAATGCTCTGCACTTGCATAAAGTGCCTCTTTTTCCCTCTGTCATCAATCACTATTTCAGGGGGAGCTACTTTGGAATTATGTAAACATCCGCTTTCTCATCAAACTTTCACTTGCTAGTTTTAGCACGGATCAGTGATGAGTCTTGCCTGGGTTATTGCTGTGGTGGTTACCAGGAGGTGATTTTTCTAATTTTGTCACTAATTAACTGGAGCTCTACCTAGAGGAAGAGATTTTCCTTCTCTCTCTCTGTCTGTGTGTGTGTGTGTGTATATATGTCTGGACTCATGGGTTTGTATTCTTTTCCGTGGGTTGTTGTTATCATATTTTGATGACCAGATGGTCTTCAGGCTGGTCCCCGTGCCCTGTGACTGTCCCCGTCATGCTCACAGCACTTCCTGATGCCCAGACGCATCTTGTGTTTCCCTTGCCTCAGCCTTGGATTTAGCCATTGCTCTAAAGAGCTCTTGTTACTTTCCATGGCAAATAGGGCTTAGGTGTGCTCCTTGCTCTTGGGTCTCACAGCTTCCAGACCTCTCAGCCGACATGATGAAGACAATTTAAATCATCATCTATAGATCAGTGGAAGAAAATAAAGAATGTGTATCCACATAGGGGAGTCCGTGTTAGCTGTAAAAAGCAGGATCTCTTTGAATCAATTTGGCACAAGGTACAAATCATTCTCAAGATTGAGATGTGAAAATGGCCTTGGACAGCAGCATTAGTCATCACTGCAAAGCCAGACAGTGGAATTTATCCATATGTTCCTCTAGTTTCTACAGCAGTGGCTCTCAGCCTTCCTAAAGCCGCAACCCTTTAATACAGTTCCTCATGTTGGGGTGATGCCCAACCATAAAATTATTTTCGTTGCTACTTCATAACTGTAATTTTGCTACTGTTATGAATCGTAATGTAAATATCTGATATGCAGGATGTATTTTCATTGTCACAAAGGGGTCGCAACCCACAGGTTGAGAACCACTGATCTATAGGTTTAATCATCTTTTTATCGTGATAAAATACAGGTAATATCAATTTACCACCTTATCATGTTGAAGTGTGTAATTCCGTTGTATTACGTGCATCCCTATATCGTGTCGCCGTCCCCGATAACTAGTCCTCAACTAGCTCGTCACCCCAGATGGGTGTCCATTAATCACTCCCTGCTTCCCGTCCCCACCACTCCTGGCAAATGCTGATCTGTGTTTTTTCTCTGTAAGTCTGTAGATATCCTGGGTATTTGGTATAAATGGACACATACGATATGTGACCCTGTGTCTTTTACTTGGCACACCGTTGTGAATGTCCATCCACACTGTAGCACGTGTCAGTACTTCTTTTTATGGCCAAATAGTATCAGTTGCATGAATGTGCCACGTTTGGGTTGTCCGCTCGTCCACTGATGGACGTTTGGGTTGCCGCCACCTTTGGCTTTTGTGAATACGGCTGCTGTGCACATCAGTGTACAAGTTGTTTTGGGAACCTGTTTTCAGTTGTCCTGGGTGTTTGACTAAGAGTGAAGTTTTCTAGCGCAGACCCTGTGTTTAATTTGCTGAGAAGCGGCCAGACTGTTTTCCACAGTCACCGTTTCCTATCCCCACCAGCAGTGTAGGAAGTTTCCAGTGTCTCCGCACCCTTGCCAGCAGTTATTTCTCTTTCTGTTTTTTAGTACGACCATCCTAGTGGATGTGAAGTGTGAGCTCATTGTGGTTTTGATTTGCAGTTCCCTAATAAGGGTGAGCATTTTTCCACATACTTGTTTGCAATCTGTGTTCCTTCTTTGGAGAAATGTTTAATCAAGTCTACTGCCGCCTTTTTAATTGGATAGTCTTTTTGTTGTGGAGTAGTAGGAGGCCTTTCTTACATATTCTGGACACTAGACATTTCTTAGATAATGTGATTTGCAAACATTTCCCCCCTTCTGTGAACTGTCTTTTCATTCTCTTCATAATGTCGTTTGTGTATGAAAATGTTTAATTTTGATGACAGCAAAGTTTTAATAACCAAAAATACCTTCTTGTGTTGTTTCTCAGGTCTTGGCCCACTGAGACACCCAGAGTGTCTGAAATGAAGGAGAGGGGGCAAGGGATGTAGGTCCTTGGGGACCGCACTTGTCTCATTCAAAGGAATGACTCTCGTGGGAGGGTGAGCTACCACGATAGGGCGGTGGACAAGGGGACTGTGCCACTGCCCCTCCAATTGCCTGCTTGCCGCAGCAAAGGCTGACTCAGCCTGACGCCTTGAGTGAGGGGAGGGGAAGACGGCACACTCGGTTCAGTTTTGGTGAGATGGTAATCAAGCGTTCTTGCTTGGCTGCAGTCTTTTCTGCTCTGCAGTGTGGCGAGATTATTTTGGGTCTCTGTTCTTCACAGAGACATCCGCAGGGCTCCTGGGCCTCTGTGAGGAGAAGGCTCGGCCTCTCCTTCCTCCCCTCTGATGCTCCAGAGGACAAGGCCAGCCCCCTGTTGCCTGCAAGCCTGGGTTCTAGAACTGGTCATTGTTAGAATCTTAACGTCTTTCACTGAGAGGAGCTTGGGATGAGTGTTCCCATTTTTCTCTCCCCAGGCAGAGACAGCTGAAGGCTAGGTGGCACGGCCAAGACCCTCTTTCCTCATGTGGCAGGGCCCAACCTTTTCTATTTTTATTTTAGCCTTTGCCAAAAAAACCTGTTGAGAATGTACTTGCTGATGTTTTCTGCTATGGACACTAATCACCATTTACCAGATTTGTTTGTTTTGTTTTCGCCACTTTACATTTGGATTTTTGGTGAAGTAGTTTAATCACATGGTTTACAAAAAGAACAAACAGTACAAAATAATGTATCTTGCAAGCAGTAGTCCCTGCCCTCCCCACCAAAAGCCAAAAGGAACCATTGAAAATTATATGCGTAGTCAACTCTCTTATGATCTATCGATGTTAAGCCATGTATTTTGATATCGTATTACAAGGGGTGATGAACTAACTCACTGTCCCACCCAGCATCTTCCCAATCCCCCTCTCTGCTCTCTTTCTATAAAAATTAATCCTTTTTGTTATCCCTCAAAAACCTTTCTGAATTTTTTTAATAACCTCCATGAAATGTTAACAAAACAGATGTACTATTTATTGTTTATGTACTATATCTGTGCCTTGTATATAAAAAGTAAGTTTATTTGCCCCCCCCCCAGAGCCAGTTTTCACCCCTTTAGGGGTAATATCATGCCTTCCAAGAAGTTTGCTTTAAACAAAAAAGAATTTGAGGTGAGCAGTGTCAGTGAGTATCGTAACATCTGATTCATTTGAGGTGAAGCCAGTCTGAATAAGTGAAAAATCTGAATAATAGAATTTTTTAAATATCTTGCCAGTCAAAAACATAGCTGGGCATTCTGGCGGGCTCCGGGTGTAGTCCCAGCTACTCAGGAGGCTGAAGCAAGAGAATCACCTAAGCCTAGGAGCTGGAGGTTGCTATGAGCTGTGTGACACCACGACACTCTACCAAGGGCGATAAAATGAGACTGTCTCTACCAAAAAAAAAAAAAGCTTGCCAATCTCAGGAAATTAACCAGCCACGTAAGTTAATTTTCTAGATGTCTGGAACTAAAGTCACCAAGTACTAAAGCATATATCTTTTTAAGTGTTAAATGAATTAATATTTTGTGGTTTTCTTGGTCCATAGATATCAAATATAAGTTCACCTTTTACAGGTGCTTTCGGGTCCTTATTAGACTACCCCCCTCACATGGACGTATCCAGCAAACCCTGAGTTATGGAGACCATGTTCTGTGCTGCCCAGGACTTCTGCCCACCCTCTGCCTGAGTTCTCAGACTTTCTGTCTCTGTCTGCTCCATGGCAGCCGTGTCCCTGTTTTGAATAGCACCCGCCCTCTCCCATCACAATTTACTGCTAAGAAACCAGTTTCTTTGTGTGTGTGGTTAAAAGAGCAAACTGTCAATAGGAAAGTGCCTTGGCTCCTCATTCAAGTCCAAGTGCTGCCTGGCACCCTCTCCCGATGCTATAGCCACAGCCTCTGGACTCAGGCCTGGGGCCCAGGTGCAGACTCTGGAGCAGGTGCCTTCTGATACTTGAAGCTTCCCAAACTTTTCAACACAAAGTGCTGTGAGGCACACTGACTCCGAGCCAGTGGAACTCACTGGGGGCTGCTTTAGGTGCAGATGACAGCATTGTCCTCCCTGAATCCTCTGAAGCTTACAGGATCTTTTTGGTATTTTATCCCATGTGATCCTCTTGAACCCTGTGAACCACCTCACCCTACTGGGCTCAAGTGATCCTCCTCCCTCAGCCTCCCCAGTAGCCAGGATTATAGACAAATACCACTACATCTGGTTGACCGCTGGATTTTTTAAGGGGCCTTTTTGTATTGTCCAGTCTGGTCTTGAACACTAGAGCTCAAGTGATCCTTCCACCTCAGCCTCTCAAGTGCTAGGATCGCAGGCATGAGCACTGCGCCCAGCTGGCATATCTCACAGCTATGAAGAAACAGATTGAAAGCAAACTTCTGCTGCTATTTTGAAACTAAGGGGTTCCTGATGAGTGCAGCCTCAGGGTCCAGAAAATGGAAATCCTGCCTGGCTTTCTGGCAGGTGAGATCATCAGGCCAGGCTCTGGCTGTCTGCAGAGCCCAGGAGTTAGCCAGGGCTTCCCCTGCCGAGGCTGGCATCCATTCCCGTCCCTTTTTGGCATTTCTGAGACATAAAGAGAGAATTAAACAGAAAGTCCATGTGGCTAGTCTTCAGCACCTCAAATCTGGTGTTTGGAAGTCACTGCTCTGTGGCCTCTTTGAGCCCAGGGTCCAACCCTTGGGCCACTGAGCAGCTGGAGGTGGCGGCTGGTTTATGTCAGTCCTCACGCTCGTCTGGGAGCCCTCGGCCAGGCATGCTCTTAGGGAGACCTTGACAGGTGGGTGCCTAGAGACTTCAGGGATGCCAGGGACCAGGAGAAGGGATCAGATGAGGCCCCCACCGAGAGCCTGCCTCAGGGCATGAGATGCTCCTTCCAGATATTAAGGATATCTTGGGATTTCATACTTTGGGGGTTCTGTGTTTTGGCATGCTTAAAATCTTTCCATTGTTTTTCATCTTTTCAGTCCTTTTCTGTGTTTTTAAAATAAAAATGCCCCTACTGTCTCTGCCAAGTCTCCATGGATTTAGGTATCACTGGTGTGAGTTGAACTGTTTGAGCTGAGGAGGTTTGTCTTTGCCAAAAAAATCACCCTCTTGTCACTCAGAGAGTCTCTAAACTCCAGTCCCCGTGGGCACCACGAGGCTGTGCGTGACCATGAGTGTCAGGCTGACTTGGTGCAGTGGCACGGGGGCCAGTCTGGGGACGGCGCCTGCCCAGCTGCGGACTCATGAGCACACCCGAGGAAGGCTGGGGAGGCCCCAGTGAGGCGCGAGGCAGCTCACTCAGAGTCAAGTGCGGCAGTGACCTTTAGAACTTTCCATGAAATATGACACAGTGTTTTGCAACCAGCAGGGAAGCACAACTCCCAGGCAGAGGGGACCTGCACGCTCTCTTACATAACGAGCTTTGCCTTGGATGGCTGCCTTTCAGGGATCCGGGTGCTTTTCAGGTACCACCTCTCCGTGCCTACAGGTTCAGAATGAATTTTCGATTGGTGTGTCTTCATCTGCTTTTCCAACATCCCAGCGGCAGAAAAGAGACAACCTGGGGTCCTCGCTGCCCGGGATGACAGAGCAGCAGAGCCAGTGTCCAACCCCACCTGTCCCTCAGGATCTTGGCAAGTCACTGAGTGCCTGTGAGCCCTCGTTGCTTTTGATTTTTTTTTTTTTTTGATTTCAGGATATTGCAGGGCTACACACATTTTGGTTACATAGTTTGCTTTTGTGCATTTTTAAGCCAAAGTCATCAGTGTACCCTTCACCCAGAATATGTGCATCACACCAGTTAGGGGTGCGTCTACCCAGCCCCTCCTGCCTCCACCCACTGACTGGTTTTCCCAGGAGTTTTATTTCCGTTTGCACACAGGTGTTGACCGACTAGTTCCAATTTAGTGAAGAGCATTTGTGGGGGTTGGTTTCCCATTCTTCAGATACGTCACTTAGAAGAATGGTCTCCAGTTCCATCCAGGTTGTTATGAAAGATACCAGATCACCATTATTTTTTACGGTGACCCTTAAAGTTAACCACAAATTGCTGTCACATCTGGGATGTCTCCTGACTGGACCCCATGCCGCTGCTCCAAGTCAGCCTGATACAGTCACACACGGCCTCGTGGGGCTCAAGGGAACTAGAATTTAGAGACTCTCCGAGTGACAAAAGTTTATTTATTTTTATGTATGTATGTATTTATTTATTTATTTATGTTTTGGCAAAGACAAACCACCTCTGCTCAAACAGCTGGGTGGTATTCCGTGGTATACATATACCACGTTTTGTTAATCCATTCGTGTGTTGACGCACACTGGGGTTGTTAACACATCTTTGCAATTGTGAATTGTGCTGCTAAACAGTTGATGGCGAATATCTTTTTTTCCTTTGCGTAGATACCTAATAGCAGAATTGCTGGATCCAAAGATAGGTCTACTTTTAGTTCTGTAAGGTGTCTCCACACTATTCCGTAGAGGTTGTGCTAGTTTGCAGTCCCACCAACCGTATAACGGTTCCTTTCTCTCCACATCCACCCCAGCATCTGTTGTTTGGGACTTGGTGATGTGAGGCCTTCTCACTGATGTTAGGTGATCTGTCCCTCACTGTGGGTTTGACTTGCATTTCTCTGATGATTAGAGAGGTTGGGTGTTTTCTCGTGTGTTTCTTGGCCGTTCATCTCTATTCATTTGAGATGTTTGTGTCTTTTGCCCACTTTATAATGGGGTTGTTTGATGTTTTTCTTAATGATTTACCTGAGTTCTTTGTCAGTTCTGGTTATCAGTTCTTTATCAGATGTAGAGCATGCAAATATTTTTCCCCATCCTGTAGGTTGGGGTTGTCTATTTACGCTGTTGATCATGTCCTTGGCTGTGCAGGAACTTTTTAATTAAACTGAACAGTAACACCACTCCTCTGCCTCAGCATGGGTGAGAACTAGGAACACGCTTTGGAGAGAGTCGGCTGTGTACACAGGTGACTGTGCACACAGTGGGGGCACCTCCTGCCCCTGCTCAGGCTGGACAGTCCCACTGCCCCTCCCCTGCCCTGACAGGGGTGAAAAGTGCCTGCCTGTCTTGCACAGTGAAGGTGGAGGGAGGGAGGGTGTCTGAGACTTGGCCACTCTGCTCTCATCCAGATCCCTAAGAACAACCTCAGCTGTCCCCAACTCAATACCAACGGTGGGTCATTGATGAGGAAGGTTCCAGATCTTTTCTAAAATTTGGGTTTCATATAGTTGGAAGTCCAGAGAGATTGTGGGCATCAGGGCACTGAGCCTGTGGGTATTCCGAAGGCTGCCTGGTTGGGGGATCTGGGGCCCGTGGGCCTGATGGGGGCCTCCGTTCTCAGACCACCACCCCCGCTGCTGCACAACTGTGCACACAGGGAGTGGCATCAGACATGGTGACTCACACCATTGAGGTGACAGGCCTGGCTGGGGCTCCAGCCTGCAGCCTGGAATAGAGCCATGTTGAGGGACAATAGGCACCTTCTTGCCATAGTGCTTCCCTGTGCTAAGGGGACATGACCTCCTGGGACGCCAGCAGAGAACCTCTAGCAATTAAATGGTTTACTGGCATATTTTGGGTCACTGAGACCTGAGTGCCCTCCATCCCTGCACGCAGGACATGGTACTGGCGATCATTCTGCAATCCACCAGACTACTCTTCCTTGCCTCTGCCTGCAGCTTCGCCGTTTGACAGTCAGGCTTTTGCATGTTTCACAGATGTGGGGAGCCTGGCACACCTGGCAAAACCTGACCGTCAGGGTGAACTAGACCCACTCTGCAGGGTGTCTTATGGCCCTGCCCTCAGCAGGTGCACCTTGGGCTGAGTGTCAGCTTTGGCTGGCCAGGCTGGAGTCCTGTGCAAGGCTGGGAGGTGGTCAGCAGCCCCCTCCCCTGGCTCCAGGACAGGCCATGCTACCCTAGGGGACAGTAGAGCAGAGGGCAGCAACCCACTCGACAAGTAGATATTCTGTCCCTCAGTAGGGTGAGGTCTACCTGGGGAGGGAATTAGTAACGATTTTTACAAATGAAGCAAGCTCATAGTATGATATATCTCAAGGCAGTTCTCTCCAACGCCGTGGTTATTTCTCTAGTTTTCGAATGTAGGTTTATAGTTGAAAATCTGGAACAACAACCCCCCCTGCCAAAAAAAACCCCTACATAGAAGGAACACAATTTGAATTCACTATAATTCCACCCCTCTCCAAATCTTATAAACCTGGCATCAGAATGATGACCTGGACACTGTGTCCTCGTGTTGTAGGTAGAAGCGCTAAGAGGCAAGGGCATAGGCTGCCCCAGCTTCTGGTCCTGTTCAAGGTTTGGGGCATGGCACCAACTGAGAGCATAAGCTTTAAAGTATGATCCAGAGAGGCCTGTGCCCTTTAAAATATGTTATAAAATATGGCTTTTCCTTGGGCGCCATTAGTTCCTTCTCTTTTCAGCCCTTCCCTTAAAAAAAAAAAAAAATCCCTGAGGTGGAGGGCATCGGAACATAGTTCTGTGAGCTGAGTCACCGTCACACGAAGGGTTTTGCCTCTGCTCACGTGGGACCCTCGGCTGGTGGGACCTACAGAAGGGAATGTCCAGTGCCCCATCCCCCTGGGAATGGTCATTTCTTCCCAGCCCATGAGTCAGATGTGCAGCAGCAGGGGCCGTCAGCCCTGGCACCTGTGCGGTGTGTCACCTCAACCGCACATCAGCGTTTCTAATTGTGGGGTAAGAAGCCTTGTCCCAGTTTGCCGAATTTCAGGCATTCGTGAATCCAACAGGAACACCCCAGGGGAAGCACTTTCCAGGATGCTACTGCTTCTGCACCTCTGCATCCAGCGTCACCAGCAGCCCTCCTGGTAAAGCTCGCCCTGGGAAGAACATTTGTGTGGTTGGGGTTTCTTGGGGAGCCTACGTCTGCCATGCAGGTTGCCGAGTTTGCCAGCATCTGGCTTTTCTGAAAAGCTGTGCTGAGCCTGCTCCCTGTCCCCTCCCACCCAGGGCCTTCCAGGGTCCACCCTGTTCACAGAGAACTGTTTGGGGCCCCAAACAGCTTCTGGCTAGATTAGGCCAACTCCACTGTCTCTTTTCCTCAGTAAGGCAGTAGTGACCCGAATGACCCCGCAAATAATCCCTTTCTCCTCTTTGCCTGAGTTGCCAGGTCCCTGCTTCTACACAGGCACTAGATGTTACTATCGAGGAAATTCATAGAGTGGGGCACCCAGAACTGCACTTCAACAACAGGTTCTGGTCTGCAGGACAGGGGAAGCGACCCCTATTCTGTGCTCAGGAACTCATGACTGGACCACCCTGTGATCCCCATGCTCCATGCCCACGGGTCAAGTCAGTTTGCCGTGGGCTCCCCACTTGCCCAGTCTGTCCAGCAAGGTGGACTTTGAGGCTAATCAAGACTTTCAAACATGGTTCTCTTTTTTGCCTTTAAATTTCCCAACCTGAAGATCAAAATTTTGAAGAATGTAGAAAGGAACTCTCCTTTCCAGATCCCTTCAGCCACCGTGGTCCCTGGCAGCCCCGTGGGAGTTTTTCTGTGCATATACATGAGAAGGGTAATACCGTGAAGTCAGATAAATGAGGGGTCAAGTCCACGTTCTCCCAGCTTGTCAACGGTCTGATCCTCTAACTCTCAGTTATTCATCTTTAAATGAAATGGTATTAATTATACCCGCCCCTTCTGCTTGTGGGAAGGATGAAATAAAAACATAACTGTGGGGGTTTCCAGCACTCCACCTGGTATATGATAGGTGCTCGATGAATGGGAGTTATTATTTTACTAATTAAAATATAGTTCTTAGAGGACAAGAATGTCTTTGAATTATTTGTGGCACCTAATCCCTTCAATCAACACTTGTCCTGTGCATTTGCTAGAAGTTTAATAAGTACTTGTTGAATGAACAGCCGTGCAAATATTAAATACAAAACCATCAAGCCTGCCCAAATAGCTATTAATTTTCTGCATAAATTTAAACTAGTTCACTTTTAGTCACCAAACTTTGAAATATTCTTTCCACCTGTAGTATATAGCACAAGAATATTATATTGGCTTAGACAAAAACTTTTCATTTTCCTTTTAATCAAATATGCGTCTTTCTTACTGGGATATTTGTCTCTTTGTCTAGTGGTCCTTTCCTAGAGGTGTTTTGTTTTGTTATTTTATTTTTACATGGGGAGACCATTTTAATTTTTTGTTAGAAGCTATTTTTTTTTTTTTGAGACAGTGTCTCTCTATATCACCCTCAGTAGAGTGCAGTGGCGTCACAGCTCCCAGCAACCTCAAACTCTTGGGCTTAAGTAATTCTCTTGCCTCAGCCTCCAGCTGGTACTGCAGGCACCCACCATAACACCCGGCTATTTTTTGGTCATACTTGTCATTATTGTTTGGCAGGCCAGGGCTGGGTTCAAACCTGCCAGCTCCGGTGTATGTGGCTGGTGCCCTGGCCGCTGAGCTATAGGTGCCAAGCCATAAGCCAAATTTTTGAAAAAGGAAATCCAAGGCCAGGCATGGTGGCTCAATACCTGTAATCCTAGCACTCTGGGAGGCCAAGGCAGGTGGATTGCTTGAGTTCAGGAGTTCAAGAACAGCCTGAGCAAGAGCAAAACCCCCATCTCTACTAAAAATAGAAAAATTACCTGGGCTTGTGGCAGTTACCTGTAGTCCCAGCTACTCAGGAAGCTGAGGCAAGAGGATGGCTTGGGCCCAAGAGTTTGAGGTTGCTATGAGGTATGATACCACAGTACTCTACCCAGGATGACACAGTTAAGACTCTGTCTCAGGAAAAAAAAAAAAAAGGAAATCCAAATGTTATGAGTTTGATCATAGTAAGCCTGGGCTACTGTATTTAACACCTGAGATAGTACATTGGTTTATAGGGTCCCCGGTAGCAGAGGACTTGCTGGCTGGGGCCCAGCTCAGCTTCCTCTTTTCCAGGCACGGGCACAGAGACCTCAACCTCTTCCCTCCACACCCACTGACAATGCACTCCCAGATTTTTCATGCAGTTAGTATCGCATAGCAGACTATCTCTTGTCGGCCAGGCCCAGTAGCTCATTCCTATAATACCAACACTTTGGGAGGTTGAGCCAGAAGACCTGCTTGAAGCCAGAAGTTCAAGACCAGCCTGGGAAACACAGTAAGAACCTATCTCACCAAAATTTAAAAATTAGCCAGATATGGTGGCACATGCCTGTGGTCCCAGCTGCTCAGGAGGCTGAGGCAGGAGGACTGCTTTGAGCCCAAGAACTAGAGGCCATAGTAAGCTATGACAGCACCACTGCTCTCCAGGCTGGACCACAGAAAAAAATAAGATTATTTTTTTGGCTCCACTCATGCAGTAGCTAGGGAGCAGTAGTGTGCAGACGGGGTGAGTCCAGCTGGAGCATCAGGGAACAGCCTGTGGAGGGTCGGGGGGCCAGGGGAGCTGTCCAGCACCTCCCACTGCAATCCCTGCCCTCTGGGGCTCCCAGTCTTCCTTGCAGCAAGGGCTGCATAGACATATAGACCATAAAGTCTCTCAGTAAAGGAGCGGCAGAGGACTCAGGTGGAGAGGATCTGATTTCTGAGTTGGCCCAGCAGCATTTCACAGGGTTTTAACAGGAGAAGATGGAAACCAGGGGCATAGGAGAGGAACAGTGTGTGCAGAAGCTGACAGATCAGAAATTTCTAAGGATGGAAACCGGAGCTGGGGGTTCTGTGGGGTGGTCGTGGACAACCTGAACATATTTCTAAGGGCTGGGTTAGCCTTGAAGGATTTCTAGGCCCTACAGCATCCAGCATAGCACCAAGCAAATAGTTGTTACTCAAAAAGTTGCTAATTTGGTAGGAATGATGCGAGAGAAGCTGGGACTGTGGATTCTCGATCCACTAAGCAGTGGTATGACTATGGGGCCACTCTGGACAGAGATGGGCCGGGTCTCTAGGCATGAGTGGCAGATAGGCATACCTGGCAAGAGGGGATGTCACGTGCTGCTCTTCAGGTCAGTAGGATCTGGAAGGTTAGAACCAGCCAGAGCCGCACCTGAGCCCAGCAGGCTTCTAGAGAACTGGTGGGTGTAGCCTTGGCTTCTGTCCATGGTGGGCAGAAGGCCCCATGGCGATGGCAGGTGTGGGACAGGAGCTGAGATTGCAGGGTACCCTTTCCCTGGGCTGGAATCATCCACTTCCCTCTCTGGGCTAGGCTTGCTGACTGGAGATCTCACAAGGAGACAGCATCCCTGCTGCTTCTTCCTTCCCCACCTGTTGCCCTAGTGTGGGGGCATCTTTGTCTCGAGGATATACAATGAATGAGCAATGACATTGAGCTCTGTGAGTGAAAGATGCAAGAGAAAGGGTGTGAAAAGCAGAAGACTCAGGCAGGTGGCTGGGCTGTCTGACTCCTGAGCAGAGGCACAGGCTTGAGCAGCATTGCTGTTTCCAGGCACGCTGTGGTTAATGCCAGTTACGCTTAGGAAACAGATGGCCTGCAGTTTTGAACGTTATCCCACCCTAATGGGCAGCCAGGAGAATCCAGGCTACTAATCTTTAGTTTGCGAGTTATTTAACTGGTCTGACGTAGCCTCATCCTCATGTGAAGTGTCACTTGGGGACAGTCTGCACAGATTCCCTTACTGCTAGAAGTTCAGACTGTTGGAACTCGATTAAATCTTAAAATGATCTGGTCTTGTGGTGCCTCACAGAGGGGGAAACTGAGGCCCAGAGATAGGAGGTGACTTTTTCAAGGTCACAAATCTGGTTAGTAGCAAAGCAGGTAACAACTTCCTTTCATCTAGTGAAGATATAAGGAAAAATGGTGAGAATTTTTTATGCTGTCTTGTGCTTCTAAAGATTGTCTTCTTAGTTACAAAATTCATACAAACTGAATGTTTTATTTTGTTTTATTAGATTAGAAGTTCAGCTTAGGTGTTGAGGACACTAGAAATGCCAGTCCTGGTTCTGCCATTGGCTGCAGGACCTTGGGCAGGTCACATCCCCATCCCCAGCCTCAGTTTCCCACCTGTAAGGGAAGGGGGTTGGCCTCACTCCTCTCTGAAATCTCCTTCAGCTCTATCATTCTGCAATTCTCAGCAAGTCCAGAGATCAAATTACACACTGGCTAAAGACCTCCGTTTAGTCCCAGTGAACTGTACCCCTCCTTAAAGACGACTTTGCTGTTTTCATCAAGCGAGCAAAGCCAGGAGCCAAAGTAGCCCCAGCGATTTCCAGCTCAGGCACTTGTGGCTTCCTCACCAGGCAGCAGCGCGGAGCCTTCTGACCCCGTGGGGCCCTGGAACCCATGAATCAAAATAGTTGTGTGATGTCATGTCACAATGGGAGAGTGTGCTCTGGCCAATTGGTGCCAAGAATTGCCCGTCCAGGGTGGTTTCCTTTTACAGGCTTGTTAAAGAGACATCATGCAGAGCTGCACGTGACTCGCGGGCTCGGGCTTCCTTTGCCTATTTGGTCTTCCCTCCTTTTTTAATTTTAAGGAGAGGGAAAAAAAAAAAACTAAAGAGTATCAGTGAGCAGCTGACCTCAACTACATCAACAAATCCTCTGCGAAGTTGTGTCGGCGCTTCCGGCAGCTTCTTGCCTACTTAAGGACAGCCGGGCTGACACTCCAGCAGCTGTGCCCGGAGGTGCAGCCCCGCCAGGACTGCTGGGCTCCCTGGAGCCTTGCAGGCGCCAGAGGAAGGACTGCGGTGGTGTTGCCCTGCGTGTGCCCGCAGCTGCCGGCCCGGAGGGTGACCCCCGGCTTGCGGTGGTCTGAAGGCCCCCTGGTTGAGGACACTCAGACTCATAGGCTGCCACTCTGAGCTGCTGGGGAGCTGCAGCTGCCAGGGGGCCCGCGCCTGCATGCAGATGCCGCGTCTCTCCTGGCTCCCTGCCTCCTAGGGCTAACACCAGTTCTGCAGGTCCTGAAATGCTCACCTGTCACCCCTCCTGTGACCACAGCTACCCATGAAGCGCTTTGGAAGTCTCAGGGGCAACAAGAAACACAAGGACCAAAACCGGAGCACGGAGAGGCGCCAGTCGGAGCCCCGTGGCCTGTTTGGTAGGACACTGCCCCTTCCCCGTCCTGGGATGGGCGGCGCCTGTGTGCACACCCTCCCCAGTGATGGCTGTTTCCAGCCTCTCCCTTCTAACTCTGGGTGCAACAGTAGGCAGTAGCTGGAGAAATAGGTGGAGAAGTGTCCCCTTAAGGATGATGATGCTGCTGTCCTGGGCTGCCCCGCATCACTGTTTCTGAAGCTATTTTCTTTGTCTTGCCCCAGCTAGCCCAGGGAGGTTAGTGGTCAATTGGATTGTCATTTAGGCAAAAATAGTAACTCAGAAGAAAAGAATGGATGGAAACTGTTGCTTTCAGCTGTTAAATGAAATGTGCATATGTATGGAGGAAACTAGTGTCAGAGGTCAGGAAGAAGGAATTCTGCTTCCCTTGGTCCTGCGGCTGAGTCCTTTGACAGGTCAAAGTTAATGTGGGCAGGGAAACACCTGCCTAGTTTGTGTACCCTGGGGAAGAGCTTGCTTTGTGGTCCCCTGGCTTCTGGGATATTCTTGCACGGGCAGGGCTGGGGGCAGTGCAACTGGACAGGTGGTGAAGGATCTGTGATTCAGTCTTTCCAGGGGCCTGCAGACTTGGGGTGGGTTTTAATTCTGTCTGTCTGAAGCCACACAGTTGATTCCAGAGCTTTCTTAGCTTCTCACCTGGTTAGAACCTGCCCACTCAAAATTCGATGGGAGATGCATTTATTAAGAATCAGAGTTAGCCCTTTCCTGGTGTTACTGCTGGCATGGCCTGGGAGATTCCTGAAGAGACCCGGGCAAGGTGGGACAGCAGAGGTCCTACTCTGATGCCGCTGTGTATCAACTTAGTCACACCAGCCTGGAAGACATGGCCCAGGGATGAGTCCAGGTGGGGGGACTGAGGGGTGCATGAGACTGTGTCCTCTTGAGTGGCTTGTGATGTTAACTGGCAAAATGTTGTCATGATGAGTAAGAGGGACATAACGTTGACAAAACAGCTGGGCAGTAAATGAAAACTGGAATAGTAAGAAAAGGTAAAATATAAATTCTGTGTGTGTGTGTTGCTATGTCCGGTTCACAGCACTTCTGGGCAGCCGCTGGTGGGCTGTGAGTATTCAGGGGAGTGCAAGAGAAGAAGATTATAGTTGTTTTTGAGTTTAGGGGTTTTTCAGTCTCATGAAGGAAAAAAATCCCAGCAAACAGACTAGAGAGAAGCATCTAATTGATCAAGTACAAGGCGAATTTACACAGGAATAGGGTGTCCAGACCTGGCCAGGAGGGGAGGGATGGACTTCTTAGATGGACGTGGGAGTCACTGACATGGTCTAAAAAGAAGACTCTTATTTTAAATAATGAAGTAATAAGCACTCGTTTACTATAGAATTAAATCTGAGTCTACTATTTAACTAAAAATCTGGTTTTGCTAATGGAGATGGGCGGGCCTGTTATTAAAAGCCTCTATTATATGCCAGACAGTGGTTTCTCCCTTTGTGTTTAAAAGTTGGCTGTCATCCTTTCTCCTAGCCCTCTGAGGTCAAAAATATTTACATCTTAAAACTTTTATAGGAGCTCATATGCAAATGCCAGGTCTGACTACAGGTTCAGGAAAATCAGCCCCTCCCCTCACCAACCTCACCCCTCCACCCCCATCTTCTGGGATTTGATAGCAAGCAGATACTCTGCAGCCCCTGCTGAGGCCAGTCAGGAGGCTGGAGCCCAGGTGTCTGGGAGCACAGTACAGTAGAGCCTCTGTAAGCTGACCACCCAGGGACTGTAACAAACTGGTTCACATGTGGAGTCAACGTAAGGAACTAGACCTACCTGATTGATGTGTATGTGTAGTGCATGTCTGGTCTATGGAAATTAGGTCGACTTAAGGAGGTGGTCAGTATAGGGAGGGGTTCAGCTATGGAGGGTCTGCTGTACATCTGACTCAGGTCAGAGTCAAGGGTAGGCTGGGTGGGCAGCAAGAATCCCTGGATGGTGCAGGGCTGAGATACACTGAGCGAGGAAAACAGTCAGAGTGTTGACCAAGTCTTCACACCACCTCTGCCTGTCTGAACCTCACCCATTTCTCAAGACCCAGCTTAACGACTACTCTCTGTAAAACCTGTTACCTGTCTGTGGCCTCCTGACTGCTTGAGGACGGGGGCTGTGTTTCCTTGGCCACTGTGCCCATAGCTCCGACTCATAGCCTGGCAGTGTCTCAGGGGCTCCAGAATGATATCTTGGTGATGTGGCAGCAGGAAAATATTCTCCCTGGCTTGTCCCCAGCTCTCCGGGAAGGACCATCTCAGGTTCTGAGTTGGAGATGCTCTCTCAGCAGTGCCTGCTTCTCCGTGCAGCCACTCCTGGAGCTGGAAGAACTTTAGATGAGACCCCTGTGTGGGGGCTCGCACGCGGGCCCTGAAAATGCCTTTCACTCATCCTCTGTTCCCCCCTTGTAAGACACACTTCAGCTGTCGGCGGGGACCCTCCTGGCCTCCTGGGTCCTCCAGGGCTGTGTTAGGCTCGCCCAGGAACCGCTGTCTCTTCCAGTCTAATTCAGGGAGCAGCTGCTCCCCACAGGGAAAAGATGTGCCCCGTTTCACTAGCAGCTTCCCTGGGATTCCTCCTGGTCAGGAGACACATCTTCTTTGTTACACACGCACCACATACATGCACACATATCTTCACCCACACACACGCATGTATTCACACATGCATGTGTGTACACACTCTCACACATACATGTACACACATTCATGCAGATACACGCACATATACCTAAACATGTACACACACAGCTGTCCCCAGAGCCTCTTGACTATCCAGAACAATAAAAAGAGGAAAGTAAGGCCCAGCAGGCCAGCGGTCAGTGAGCCATTTGTATTTGCCCTTGGGTGGCATTTTCATCTGGAAGTCCACTTCAGCCTTGGTAGAAGGCCTAGAGGCACTGACTCACCACCCCAAGACCTCCTGACCCACTCCACCTGTCCCGCTCTACCTGCCCTGCTCCACCTGCCCCACTCCACCTACAGAGCACCAGGGAGGCTACACCCTGGCATAGGGGAAGTTTCTGCCTCCAGTTTCAGGCTTTGGGGCTAGACATGTGACCAGCTTGACTGAGCCTTTATTTTAGCCATTTGGTAAAGAGAGATCCAGATGATGTCTACAAAGAGTAAGTGGCAATAAAAATAACAACGTAAAAAGATTAGATTAGGAATGGATTATGCTAATCAGACAGAAGAGTCTATTCTTTGCGAGTACAGGGGAGTAACTGAATAAAAACTGGAATCCTAAGAGGTCCTCTCTGGGGGCCAGCTAGAGACAGGCCTGTGTCAGGGTGTGAGTGAGACAGGAGGCCACACCCCGGACCGCTCTGGCTCTAACTCCCTGCCTCCTGAGCCCACTCCCTGTGACTGTGTGATGACTTCTTGAATAGAATGTCAGCCTCCTTCGTTGCACACCCAGGTACAATTCAGGTCACCCCGGTAGTGCTGGCTGCAGCTCTCTCATCCCCTTTAAATTCAAGCAGAGCCCTCGGCTGCATGTGGCTCTAGGGGCAGCATCAGGTGCCCTCGGCCCCAGCAGAGAGCAAGGCTGCCAAGTGACAAGTGACATCTGTGGTCTCTTTCTCCCAACCCTCATGGTCCTCACACTGCCTCTGGCTGCCCATCTGCTGGCCTGGATGCTGGTGTCCCAGTTTGGTTTCCTTAAAATATCCCAATTTTATAACAGGAATTTTCAGATGTATTCAGAAGTGGGAGGATAGTATGTTAGCACCCAGATTCCAGGTGCCACCAGGACCAGTGTTCTGCCAATCCCACCTGTGTCTGTGGCTGGCCGCTGCAAGTACCCTCAGGGGCAGGTGATCTGGAAGAGGTGGACCAAAGAAAAGGAGAGAATTTTTAAATTGTGAAATGCGCATAATACAAAGTTTACCGTCTTTGCCATTTTGAAGTTCACAGCTCAGTGGTAGTAAGCTCTTTCCTGGTGCTGCGTGTCCATCACCACTGTCCATTCACCACTGAAATTCTGTCCCCTCCATCAGACACTAACTCCCGCTCCCCCACCCCAGCCCATTCCATATCATTTGTGTCTGTGAGGAGGCCAACTATGGTCAGTGGGGAGGGCCGCACCTGTGCTCCAGCCCTGCCCCAAGGTGGCAGGCCAGGTGTGGTCAGTGGGGAGGGCCGCACAGACACCTGTGCTCCAGCTCAGCCCCGAGGTGGCAGGCCAAGTGTGGTCAGTGGGGAGGGCTGCGCAGACACCTGTGCTCCAGCCCAGTCCTGAGGTGGGAGGCCAACTGTGGTCGGTGGGGAGGGCCGCACCTGTGTTCCAGCCCTGCCCTGAGGTGGGAGACCTAAGTGTGTTCTAGGGACACTGGGAGCAGCTTTCCTCTGGAGAGCCCAACTTCTGAGCAGAGAATCTGGATGCTGGACATTTTCTGCTAGATGGCAGATGTCTAAAATTGTCAGAAGATAATAGGCAAGATTGCAGAGCCTGGTGGCAGGAATAGGAAACAGGATAAGAAGATTCATGTAAGGCGAGAAATTTAAAAAACAGTGACTCTGGAAGATAACAGAGAAGCCTCCCATTGCTTAGTGGCTCAGGGCTGGGGCAGGAAGCCAGGCTGGGAGTGGTCCACGCCCAGGAGAAGAACTGTGGGTGGGTCCAGGAAGCCTTGGCACCCAAGGGTTATCATCTGGGCCTCCAACTTCTAACAGGGATCCAGCGCTAGGTACATTTAGAGCAAGATAATTCTGTCCTCCAGTAATAATTTGTCCTCTGGCAGATGAGGGGAAAAAAGTATGCCAAGTCCAAATGCTCTCAAGAACAAATCACTGTGCTTGCTCCCTGAGGGCCACGTGGCCTCTGGTGCCCCTCTGTGTTCTCAGCCAAGTGTGGCCCTGGGCACTGCTGGTCTCCAACAAGGATCCCATGATGTGGTGTGGTCCGGGGCGAAGCTCCTCCCAGTAAGGCCCTTGGTCAGACACTGCTTGGCCTGGACAAATCCAGTGAGGAAGGTCCCCGGGCCGAATGTGCAGTGGCCTATAGACAGAGGCTGGGCTGGTGTGCGGCTGGGCATCCAGTCTCAGGTGCCCTGGGCTGAGAGCACCGTGGGAGAAGGAGGAAGGTCGAGAGTTCAAAGCAGACCCAGCAGGAAGGTTTGGTGAGGCAGGTAACTGCAGTGCCTGGCCGCCTATGCTTGTGCCTGGAGGAGAGGACACACATTGTCTGATCCCTGTGACTTCATAAACAAAGGACAATGAGTGAGAAAGTGAGGAGGGCTGGGCCTAGCCTCGTTTCAGCCTTCCTGTTCTCCTGTCTAGAATCCAAATAAATTCTAGTTCCTTCCTTCTAGGAACCTGCAGTTGTGCTAGAGATAAGCCTGACTAAGCAGAGAAGGGCAGAGGGACTGCTGAATTATGAGCGTCAGACTCTGAGGCCTAGTCTGTCTGTGCTCGGTGCCCCTGAGAGTGAGGCCTTGGGGACCCCTTCAGGGAGGGCGGCTCTGAGGGTTTCTGAGAAGTTCTCCAGCAGTCAGCACTGAATGTACATTTTCCTTGAAGCATTTATGGTGACAGATAATTTATTGAGTGAAGGTACGTGTGTGTAAATATACGGAAACCTTTTAGTGTCTTCAAGTAAGGAGCAAAGAAAAGGGGAGCTGCCTGGTGTAGACAATGGGGAGATGTGTTTTTAAATGTGGGTTTGTTATCATTCGATGGGTGGGGCCTACAGATCAGGAGATGGCTGCCATTAACAAGAGTGTTCCCCAGAGGGCCCCCCTTCCCGATTGCTATGGGTGGAGAACAGGGTGGTCAGGAGGCAGAGGAAGCCAGGGGAGGCAAGAATGTGGGCAGGAGCCTTTGTCTGGTTTCTGTAGGAAAAAGGAGGCCAGGCAGGGGCCTTAGGGTTGACGGCTACATAATCTGCACAGGCTGGGGCACTGGGGGCGCTGGGGCTGCCTGGGTACCTGGCTCCAGGATGATCCAGGGGAACACTGACTCCTGGAGTGTCAGAGTCTGGTAGAGGTGGGTCCAAGCAAGGGCTTATTGATTACTTTGCATATGAGAGGTGGGCTCCCCCTTTTCCATCTCTAAGAATCAGCTGACCCTAGAGGACCAGTCTGCAAGGCCCTAGATTCCACAGCACCAAGAATACAGAAAATAGTTAATGCAAGAGTTTGCTCTCCCAGTTCTCACTGACTCTCTTTACCTTTAATTTCTAAGTGTTTCCCATTCTGCTTGGTGGGGCATCTGCCTCCTCCAAGGAGAAGCTGAGTGAGCCAGGCTCCGGGTAGGGCTAAGTTGCCTCCCAGCAGGAGGGTCTAGGAGAAGGGTCTGGTGTCTCTGGACCCTCTCCTGGGCCTTAAACACCCACAGCTTTGGCTTCTCCATGACTCACGTCCCTCTGGGAGTATGTTTTGCAGTTGGGATGAGACCAGTTCCCTTTCTTTAAATGACACCATCTGTCCAGCCCCAGGGAGAGGGGACACCTCTGATGCCAGAGGACCGAGGTAAAGTGCTATCAGCTCCTAGCGGGGTTTGCCTCTGGTCCTTCTCCACCCCAGCTCCAGGCTGGAGAAAACGCCATTATGGGTGTCAGCAGACAAACTCATGGCCTCACATTCCTCCCGCTGGTTGCTCTTGGAGGGGCTGGAGGACAGTCGGGAATGAGGCAGTGCTCTGAAAACACTCAGCTGCTGGGGATACTTACAGGCAGTGTTGCCCAGAGTTTGGGACTCACCTGGTTGTGGCCTTATCTCTGGATGAAAGTATCAGGAAGGTGTGGCCAGGCTGTGTGCAGGGCCCTTGAGGATGGGCATGGCCTGGGGAGCCCTCTGGAAATGCAGAGGAGGCCTCCGATAGGGAGGCTCCTCCAAGCCGATGCTGTCCTGACCCTGCTGCTGGGTTCTTCCCCAGGTTCCCGCCCTGGCTCACCACCCTAACCCCAGCACCTAGACCTGTGTCCCATGGCAGGTGCTTTGTGGACAGGTAGAAGGAACCTGGTTCCTCTCTGTGTCCACAGACGTGTGAGGAGAGAGAACCATGGAGACGGGAGAGGAAGTATGAGCTGGAGGAGCCAAAGAGAAGGGGCCCTGCCAAGAGCTGGCCCTAAGGAGGGAGTGGCCAGGCCTGGGAGGGAGGAGCAGGAAAGGTCCAAGAAGGGGATCAGGGGGCAGGAACAGCTCAGAGCCACTTGAGGAATTGCCCAAACTGCTCAAGTCTGTCCTCTGTGGGCACCCAGTCGGGCAGCGTCTCTCTGTGGTGTTGGGAGGAAACACGATAGTTGTGGCTCCAGGAGTTGCCTCTGCTCCTGACTTCCCTGCAAACAAGTCTGGGCCTTGGCAGGAGGAGCTCCCTCCCCTAGAGGGGTCTGCCTGACTAGGGCTGGTTTGTGGGCAGCTGATGAAAGAGGAAGTGGGTTTCTGCCAAACAACCAACGATGGGACTCTTGCAGCCGCCCTTCTGCAGGTTTCTATGGCCAGCATTTTCAGACCCTAATCCACCTCTGTGTGGTTTGGGTGTTGAGCACGGAGGCCTAGGTTCCCGTGGCCCTTGAGGGAGTTGCAGGAAGCTCCCAGGACAACTGCTCTGGGTCAGGCACTGAGAGGGGCTTCCAGCTCCACGGCTGACCTGGGAAGATCCAGTACAGAAACTGGGATTATGTGTGCCTTTCCAGCTGCCTTCCTCCTCCAGGTCCATTGCCCTGGCAGGTGTTTTCCAGACTCTTCCTGGACTTTCTGGAACCTGCAACTGTCCCACCCATTTTTGCAGTAAAACACTGACCCAAGGCAGCATCTGATCAGTCTGGTCAGGGCATCTCATTAAACACCTTGGTGTGGAGACTGTTCCTCATTCTTCTCTCTGCCTATGATTGCTGGTTGTTACCTATATTGATGTCCCTTATCTTCCTCAGTAACAAAATCCTAGTTTTCATTGTGTGGCAATGCACATGGCTTAGTAGGCCATCTGACCAAGTTGTTCAGTGAGCTGGGAGTGAAACTATTTAGACATATGGCAGGGCCTCTATAAAGAAGGGACAAGTAAGTCGCCCTTTGTCACTTTTTCTTCCTCTTACCCTGAATACAGATGTGATAGTTGGAGCTCTGGCAGCTATTATGGGCTCTGAGGCCACTGCTGAGAATGAAAGGCACACACTGAGGATGGGGACGAGTAAAGATGGGAGTCTGGGGTGCCACCGTCAAGTTGCCACAAGATGCCTGTCTATCAGGCATCTTTTATGTAAAAGAAAGTGAACCTTTGTCCCATAAGCCCTTATTATTTTTATTTTTCTGTTAAATACAGATAAACTTAATCCTAATTGATAAAGCCTAGCACAGAACTTGATGCATATGAGGCACTTCATAATTACTAGTTGATGGTTTGAGCTCCTTCCCAGGTATAGACGCAGCTCAGCTCCTTTCAACTGGAGACAGAGAGGCATGGGGTGTGGCTGCCCAGGGCTGGGGCGCGGACTCCGTCTCTGAGGTCATCCTAGAGGCCTCTGTCTACCTCCATATTCCCTTGCACAGTATGTCTGCTATCTTGCAAACTGACTGACTTTCCTAAAACTCTGATATTCTAAATTTAGACTGAAAAAAATTACACCTGTTGATGCTTCAGTATACAAATAGGTCATTCTCTTGAAATTGCTGTTTCCCTTTTATGGATTTTTAAATATTACTTAGTTTGAGGAAAGCCCACCACTTAGAGGGATGGACCATTTCAGCTGAGAATTCACAGACTGCACAGAAGTGGCGGTGAGAGGCAGGCTCTTCACCACCAGGCACACTTCTTTCCTGCCGTGTGTGCCACACACCAGCAGATCAGTCAGTCTGATAAGTACATTTATTACACCTGTACATTATCATGCCAGCCCCAACAATGTGGTGAAGATGCACACAGAGCCAGGTTATCCAGTCGGAGGGTTGGGGGCCTAGCTCAGAAAGGGCCTTGGGTAGCGGCTGCTGGTGCTAGATGTCTGGAGTGGCAGGTGCTGGACCCTGTGGGTGAGTCTGGATTGGTGGAGACACAGAGGCAGGAGACAGTCAAAGAAGAGTCCAGAGAGAGAGGATGGGGCCAGATTTTAGAAAACCTTGAATACCAGGCTGGGGGGTGCAAGCATGAGAAACTGGCCCTCTCTGAAGGAGGGGAGGGGCGTCCTAGGAGTGTGGCACACGGAGCAGGCTGAGGGCTGCAGACTTTGCCATGTGTGGCCAAGGGCAGCTTGTCCTGAGTAAGTAGGTGTCTTGCAGGGATCTGGCTGCCCCATTCCTGCCCTGCCCTGAGAAGGGGGCTGCAGGTGTTCCAAGGCCCAGAGGCAAGACTCTCCCACACTTCTGCCACTCGGCGATGGCCACCCCATCCCTGTGAGCTGCTGTGACCCCATACACACAGAGGCCACATGTGGGGCACTGTGTTTCATTCTTGAGAGACAGACATGGGAGGTAGGAGGCCACCAGCAGTCCCAGCAGCCCCAGCAGGGGGACCCAGGGCTAGAGAGACTGCATCGCCCAGTGATGCAGAGGAGGCCAGATGGGGAAGGGAGGCTGGGGCAGGAGTGTGGCCTGGACCCTGAGTTCTAGCCTGGGGGGTGGGATGTCACCATCAGCTACCAATGATGGTGTCATATAGTGTGGCTTCTACAATGTCTTTACATTTGATAACTCTCTTAAGGCAGATAAAGCAGGTGGTAGAGGTGATGTTCCCCTCTCACAGGGGCAAAATGCGTCCCAGAGAGGCTAAGAGATGTGTCAGTCACAGGTGACAACTTGCAGCCCATCTCCAGGCAGAGATGGGTGCCTGCTAGTGAACAGCCCTCCCTGTCCTGCAGCCACAGAGGGACACTGCCTTCTCTCACAGGGATATGGTACCTACAGCCCCCTGGGGCCTCCTGCTTCTTATTCCTGGGTGGCTCAGCCTGGCCACCCTGCTTTTGGTCACAGAATAGCTACAGCTAATGGGAAGGAGCAAAGAAGTGGCCCAGAGGTGACCTCTGAGCAGCTGTGACCAGCAATCCTGAGGAGTGATGTCTGGTTGGTGCCACAGAAAGAGGAGGCGACCAGGGCAGCTCCAGGCTGGCTCCTGCAGGCCAAGCATCCCCCAGCGTGCCCAGCCTGGAGTGTGATTAACCTCACCTTCCAGAGCCTTCCAGAGTCCACTCAGAGGCACCTTAGCTCTGGTCTCCCACTATCCCAGCCTGCCTTTCCCAGGCTCATCCCCCACTTTGGAGCTCCCATGGCTGCTGCTAGACCACCTGGAGTCCACTCCATCTGGTGGCCTGGGTGGGTGGTTCCGCCCTTTGCTCAGGACAGCCCTGAGGAGTTGGGTCCTGCCTCGTCTGGAGGTCCTGATCCCCATGAACATGTCTGCCTCAAACCCCGGCGGCACCTTTTAGTACCACCTTTTTGATACTTGACTACAAATGCAGTACTCGCTTTTAGGTACAGACTTCTAAGGCAAAGTTACTAAAGTATAAGCACACAGGAAAGAGTACAGTCATCACTGGTAAATTTGCACAAACCGAATGCACTTCTGTAGCCAGGATCCCAGAAGCTTCCCTTGTTTCCCTCAAGGTCAGTGTTGTCTGGATTTGAACTTGATGTGACATTTACTTGTCTAGCTTCTTTCACTTGAACGTGGTGAGATGCAGCCATGTAGGCACGTGGGGAGAAGTCCATCCAGTTTCTTCACTGCAGGGTGCTCCGTTGTCCGCACAGACCGCGACTCATGCGTCTGTCCAGTTGTTGCTGGACATTGGGGTTTCCGGTCTGGGGTTCTGACAAAGGGTGCTACTGTGTGCATTCTTGTACAAGGGTGTGACTTCCTACCGCACTCATACTGGGACTACCAGAGTAGGGGACTCACACACGCAGCCGCAGTAGTTACTGCGGTGGTGGCAGCTGTGAGTGTGTCCCTCCTGCCTGGCGTTTCTGTAAGCAGGTGCCATGTCATCTCTTCCTGTCCTCCCAGTGCCCTGTACTACACACCAGCGCCCCCTGCCCCCACCCACCCGCCCTCCTCTCAGCAGAAAAGCAGGTGTTTTTTCTCACCTTGTAGTTGAAGTTCAATATCCAGACCCAGTGAAGCCCCCAGGTTCCTGTGATAAACAGTGCCATGTCCTGATCTGCCTCTCCACTAGCAAGATTCAGGCTCAGCCTGTTAAGGCGACACAGTGAAGACAGCAGGTGGGGAGCCCCGGGTGGGGAAGCTCCATCCTCCAAAGCTGCATGCTTCCCTGGGCTCAGCGCTGGGATTCATTTATGACTGGGAACTGTAGCAGGACCTGGTTTGTAACCACCAGTGGTCGCCATAGCAACTCCTTACTTACACCAGCCTCTATGCTAAAAATAGATCACCTTCATCCCAGGATAGAAAAATCAAAGAAAATAGAAGTGGAGGAGGGCCCCCATTCAGCTGCCAGCCCCCAGAGGGATTTGATGGCCTGGTTCACCTCCACCCATCAGCAGAAAGGGCCTGGCAGGTGCAGCCCGCGCTGTGAGCAGCCTTGGAGCTGGGGACAATGATGTCCCCCATGCTCTAAGCCTCATCTGTCTTCTCCTTCCTAGTCTAAACCATGGAATCTAATACTAAGTTATTATAAACAACCTTATTTTGTCTGGGTTTTTTTTTTGAAGTTTCTTAATATTAATTCATCTATGGGATTGTAAATGTTTTCAAGGGCAGGGATTTTAATTAGTGAGGTGGTATGAGAATTCCAAATCATGGCATATGAACAGGAGTTGAAAGACTCAGAAATGTTGGCATGGATGGGCGTGGACCTGGAGGGTGGGGTGTTTCCAAATATTTGGAGGACTGACCTACTGAAGAGGGGTCACCTACTTTGTTTTTGCTTCCCATAGGAAGACAGAGCTCAACTCCTCAGAAGGAAAAGTACCCCTCCCACATGATAATCTACATGTCTGTTTTTAATGCATTTCATAGCATTTTTTAAATCATAAAAGTTAAATAACATTTCAAGATGTCTAAAAGCCGGGAAAGCATTCTGGGAATGGCTGTTTTGGGATGGAAGACAGTGCAGTGGGGACCCGGAAACGCTGGTCCCTATCTTGGCTCTGGGACCGAGGCACCCCTCCACTTTGCCTGTGGGTCGGGGTGACAGTGATTTTCTCCTTCACCCCAGGTGGCAGTGAAGACGCAGTAAGGTGAGGAGTGTCCCGAGCACCTGCCCTGCACACAGAGCGCACTTTGCAGCTTCCCTTGTTCTGGGTGGGTTTTTTTTGAGACAGAGCCTCAAGCTGTCCCCCTGGGTAAAGTGCTGAGACATCACAGCTCACAGCAACCTCCAACTCCTGCGCTCAAGTGAGTCTCCTGCCTCAGCCTCCCAAGTAGCTGGGACCGCAGGCACCCGCCACAACACCCGGCTATTTTTTGGTTGCAGCCGTCATTGTTGTTTGGTGGGCCCGAGCTGGATTTGAACCCACCACCTTAGGTGTACATGGCTGGCGCCTTAGCTACTTGAGCCACAGGCACCGAGCCTCTGGGTGGGTTTTTAAACCCGAGATGGGAGATGTACTGAGATGCTCTCTGGGCTCCTGGCTCTGAGGATGGCTAGGACAGAGCGCAGGTGCAGGTAAGACTGAGACCTAAAGCTGAAATGAGACAGGCCAGGACCTGGGATGGCCAGGGGACACCAGGATTTGTACCTTTCTGGCGATCCCCTCTCTGCTTCAGTAGAGCCTTCACTGTCCCAGAGCACGTGGGGATACGTCTAGTCCTTTTTCTTAGGCCTTTGGTTTTACTATGATAAATATACATAATATGAAATTTACCATGCTAGCTATTTTTAAGTGCATAGTGGCATTAAGTACCTTCACATGTCATGCGACGATCAGAACTTCATCTTCGGCAGTGCCCATACCTCAGTGGGTAGGGCACTGGCCACATACACCAGGGTGGGGGGTTCTAGCCCGGCCCGGGCCATCTGAAACAACAATGAAAACTGCAAAAAGAAATGGCTGGGCGTTGTGGTGGGCGCCTATAGTCCCAGCTACTTGGGAGGCTGAGGCAAGAGAATCGCTTAAGCCCAAGAGTTTGAGGTTGCTGTGAGCTGTGATGCCAAGGCACCCTACTGAGGGTGACAAAGTGAGATCTGTCTCCAAAAAAAAAAAAGAACTTCATTTTCCCAAATGGAAGATCTGTTCCCATTCAACAGTGCTGCGCCCCCCAGCCCCGGCCCCAAGCCCCTGACAACCTCCTTTCTACTTTCTGTCTCTACTCGTTTCCCTTTTCAGGGCTCACACAGGGTGGAATCATACAGGGTTTGTCCTTTTGTCACTGTATTGTGTCACTGAGCATAGCACCCTCCAGGTCCATCCATGTCATAGCACATGTTGGAATTCCCACCCTTTCTAAGGCCGAGGAACACTCTGCTGTGTGTGATGGATTTGTTTTTCCATCAGCCCTCAGCAGACACTTTACCTTCTATGTCCACTCTCTCCATCCCTGTGCCTGGTGGGAATGTCCTCATGAGGCAGCCTCATGCCTCTGGGCCAAGGATGGGGGTACAGGACACTTACCTCACAAGCAGAGAAGACAATGCACCTTGGGTAGAGATGGCCTCAAGATCCCCATCACGTCCCGAGGAGGGTGCTGAGCTGGGAGCTCTGATCTGGAGCCGTGGTGCAGGCCCCTGTGGGCTGCCTGCCGTGAGACCTGGGGACACCATGAGCACCCACCCACCCCAGCTCCCCACGCTTTTGGTTCTGAAAGGGCTCTGGGTACTTTTTTGGTCCCAGAATCACCCTGTGTTATACTGTCCCATATGGAGGCCTTATGCCTCTCGGAACCCCAAAGTATGGATGAGTCCCCCCCTCTGCCGCCCCTGCAGACAAAGCACAGAGACAGGTGAGCGGGAGCTGCTGTAGGTCAGCAGATGTGCAGGCTCTGGAATCCTGGGCACAGCCTCGGGAGGGACTGAGGGCACAAGGTCCTGAGGAAAGGGAGCAGTGAGGGTGCCCAAGAAGGCCAGGAGCTTCTGGGAGGGAGGCATTTAGACTCAGACAAGCTCTGTCCTCCAAGAGCTTGCCTGGGTGTCCCTATCACAGGGGCCCAGGGCAGCATGGCTCGTGGGGGCCTCCCTTCCTCAGGAAGTTTTGGGAGTCATTGCCTTCCTGGAGAGGGGGAAGGGGAGCAAGTGCATGTCAGACTCACCATAGAGTCTCACGCAGGCTTACAAGAGGGCCCTCTTCATGGTCAGTCTGGTGTGGTGGCTGACACGTGGCTCTCTGTCCCAGAATGCTACAGGGGAAGGTGTGGATGGCTTGGGGGGATGGGAAATCTCCAGCGGATTTGCCCTAAGGTCTACTCCCCTCTGTGTGCACGCCCCTCCCTAGGCCAGAAATCCCAGTGGGACCTGCTGCCACTGACTGGGATCTTAGCTGCAGTGGGAATAAGTGGGTCCCTGGGTGGCAGGGCCACATGACAACAGTCAGTCAGCAAAGGCAGGTGGCAGGAGTGGTTACTGTGAGACTCATAGTCTGACTGGTGGAGACCTGTGGCAGGGGCTGATTGATGGTCGCCTTCCTGGAAACGAAACAGACAAGGAGCCGCTGAATTCTGATTCGGTCTGCATAAGCAAAAGAGTTCTTAGTCAAGTGAACAGAAGTTTGATTTAAATCCTATGAACAGACAGCCCCAGCCCCTGAATCAATCTCCAGACTTGGAGCCAGTTTACAGACCCAGAGCCTCTAGAATGGACAGGGAGGCCAGGTTCCCCAGGAAGGACCCTAGCAGACTTCTGAAAATGTGTACCCTTTGTCTTCCCCCATCCTTCCCCCAAAGGACCTGTACCGGGGCAACTGTGCACTGGGGAAAGGGAAATAAAGAGATGAGGGGGTAACTCCATGAGGCCCCCTGACATTACTGAGGCACCCCCACTGGGGTGGGGCCTGTGGAGGAACCCGAGACAGGGACTCTCTAGCTCTCTCCTGGGAGGGAGCGCCACACCTTCCCCTTCTTAGGGGCAGAGGACGGGCATGGCTGCAGGGCTGACTGGGTGACTGGACTGGAAGAGGGAGCCAGCTGCAGGGTGAAAAGGAATTTGGGGCAGGGATGAATGTCATTTGATCAGAACGTGCAGGCCGCCTCTATCTAATCAGCCTCCCTCTGTGTTTGTAGCACATCCATAATAAGAAAGTGCCAGTGATGGCCTGAGGTTGGGGACTGGTGTTGAGCTGTCGCTGATGGCAGGGAGGTAGCAGCACACAAACCCGGAAGAACCCGGGCCATAGTCTTCATTTGTCCCCACCAGCGCCTTGCTGTTATTTTGGGATAATAGACAGGATTCTACCTGCTGCCCCAATGCCTGTCCAGGTCTTGCTTTGCTTTCTTCAGTGACAGATGCACCCCCAGGGGGAGACCCCCGGGGAGGGAAAAGGAGTGAGTGACCAACATCATGGTCACTTTGCTGGAGCAGGTTTTAATGTGGAGAAGAGAAGAGGAAAGGAAGCCAGGGATGATGTGTCTGGTGTCTGGGGAGGGAAAGGTGGCAGGCTGCAGGGGGCGTGGGTGGGTCAGGTGGACGGAGAAGAGGGATTTTCAAACTGCTCGACAGCCTCAGTGGCTTCATCCAGCATTGATCTTTCAGAGCCCACAAGCTGCAAGTGGAGAGTAGCATTTAGCTCTGCTCAAAGCAGACTGGGCCGAGGAGAGCGCTGGGGCCCCTCAGTGGGACCCAGTCCTCAGCTGTGTGCCACCATGCGGTACTGCATGTCTCAGGGCCAAGAGACACCCCCAGCCCTCTCCTGGTCTCCTGTGCACCCCTTTTACAAATGAGGTACCTGGGTGCAGAGTAAGTGATTTGCACACCCCATTTGGCTGAATATGCTATTGGTTTATAGACCAACTTCAGTCCCTAGAATGATTGTCTTTATATACTATATACAACTGAATATGTATTACATGTTAAAACATTCAAAAAAGACAACAAGGTCTGTGGCAAAAAGTAATAGTTTGTGCCAGTGATCGTTTCCCAGTGTGGAGAAGGAAGTACCACCTCCTCTTCATGGCTGTCTGCTACTCTGCTGTGTAGCCCGTCTGGGAATTCCTTAGCCAGGCCTCTATGGCAAGAGCTGTTCTCAATCCTTTGCTGTATGAATTTTAAAGTGTTATAACAAACATTGTTGCACATATGTTTTGTGCATATGTGTAAATATATCTGTGAACTAAATTCCTGGGACTAAGATTGTTGGGACCAGAGGTAGATGTTGTCAAATTGGCCTTCACCGAGGCTATACCAGTGCACATGCTCCACAGTGCCAGCCGCAACTCACTAATACACTGTGTTACCAAAACTTTGTGATCTTTGTCGATGATGGTGGTTCCAGAACTGAGTGACAATAGCATTGCTGTTAAAACAGCAGAGAAAATGTGCATGTGAGGATACCAAGGGGTGCTGCAGGACCCACCCCCAACTCTGATCCGTGAATATTCAGGGAATTGCAGTAGAACAGCCTTTCCTTGTCTCCTAAGGTACTAGAATATTTCTGCACCTACCATCCCACAGCCCTGCCCAACGTCCCCCATGAAGGGGCAGGGCAGGGATTCTGTATCTCAGTTTTAGCCTGAACCACCACTGAGAGCTGAAGTGCCTGACCCCAGACAGCACACGTAGACAGGTCTGGGCAGGAAGAGGAGACTGCCTAACTGCCCACAGTCCATCTACTCCGCTGCCCACAAAGCCTTCACAACTGTTAAGTGCTTTCAAGTCTCACTGTTGATTTAAGGCAATGGGAAGCTGTGGGCAGCGCTCTGTGATCCAGCATCAGCTGTCTCAACCTTGAGCTGTCACCCAGCACTCAAGTTGAGCCCTGGGCTCCAGGCTGGCTGAATTACTTTGCTCTTCTCTGAACTCACCAATGCTCATGGTCTCTGCTTTTGGCAGGTGCTGTTCCTTGGGTGGGAGTCACCCCCAGCCCCTGTAGGTGCTCCTCCAGAAGTATCCCTATTAAGGGGTGTTTGTCCCCACCAGCTTGTTCATGACTCTTGCCTACTTTTTAATAGGGCTGTTTGTTCTTTTCTTACTGATTTATTTCAGTTCTTTCTAGATTCTGAATATTAGCCCTTTATAGGGTATATTGTTTGTGACTATTTTCTCCCATTCTGTAGGTTGTCTATTTACTCTGTTGATTATTTCTTTTGCTGAATGGAAGCTTTTTAATTCAATCAAGTGCCATTTATTTTTGTTGTTGCTGTATTTGCTTTTTTGGGTCCTAGTCATAAATTCTTTGCCCAGGCCAATGTCTAGGAGAGTTTTTCCAGTTTTCTCCTGGAATTTTTGTGATTTCATGCCTTACATTTAAGTCTTTTATCCTTGATGAGCTAATTTTCATGAGTGGTGAGAGGTAGGGGTCCTGTTTCATTCTTCGGCATTTGGCTTCCGTTTTTCCCAGCACCATTTATTGAATAGGGCTTCTTTCCCCCAGTGGGTGGTGTTGTCTGCTTTGTCAAAGATCAGCTGGCTATAGGCCATCTGGGTTCTCTGTTCTGTTCCACTGGTCTATGTCTCCATTTTTGTGCCAATGCCATGCTGTTTTTGTTACTGCATCCTTGTAGTATAGTTTGAAGTCTAGTAATGTGATGCCTCCAGATTTGTTCTTTTAACTTAGGATTGCTTTGGCTATTTGGGCTCTTTTCTGCATATTTCACTCCTTTTGAAAAATACATATAACTTGAAATATGTTGAGATGTAGTTCACATACTATGCAAATTCACCCATTGAAGTTGCCTGTTCAGGGGTTTTTTAGTATAATCACAGAGTTGTGACTCCATCTCCACGATCAACTTTAGAGCATCCCATTGCCTCAGGAAGAAGCCCCGTACCCTTTGGCCATGACTCCTTATGTCCTCCCACCCCCACCCTGGAAATCACTAATATATGTCCCATCTCTATGGAGTTGTTTATTCTGGACGGTTCCTATAAATGGAACTATTCGGTTTGTGGCCTTTTATGACAGACTTCTTTCACTCATCATGTTTTCAAACTTTCTCACTCTTTACCTAAAGCGTGGCAGGCAGGGCCATATCCAGGTTTAAGGGATACTGAGCTAATATGACCCCGAACATAGCTCCTTGAGAAGATGGGTGCGAGGAAAAACCAGACTGCAGTGGAATAAACCCTTTTATAAGGTAGCAAAGTCTCAGTCAGATCTGAGTCTATGCCTGTAAGAGAGGATGTCTGTGGGGGGATAAACAAGAGGATGAAGCAGTAAGAAATACAGGTTAAGGCTCACACACTGCAGGTGCCAGGCCTAACTGCAGCCAGTATGCCATTTTGCAGTGGACCTGATCATAATGTACAGGAAACAACTGCCAGCTTGAGACTTAATGCTGCAGCCATCACTTGAGGATTTCTTGAGGTTGATGTATGGGAAGGAGTAGTCAAGCAGGCCTGCAGGGAAGAGGTGGCCTTGAGCTGAGCCTTGAAGGAGTAGCACAATCAGAGTAGGGCCGATAGGGGGAAAGAATCCAGGACAGGAAGTGTGTATAGTATTTGCCCAGAGTCACCATGGGGACAGGGAGCCAGGGTTGGAGAGGAACAGTAAGGCTAGTTATTGGGTATGAAGGGGAATTACATTTGCTTGCAATTGGCCTAGACGTGCTTGATGGGGCATTCATAGACACTGTGAACACTCAGGAGCAAGGCTTCTGCCCACTCTAGACAACCTAAATTTATACTCAGATATTGCAGATGCCCACACTGCTGCTCCCTGGCCGCCAGGGTGGAAGGTCCTTGAGACCCATATGGATCCTAGCACACACTGCCCATGGTTGTGGGGGCAGGTATCAAAGGCATGTGGAGTGAATGTGGGCGTGGCGTGGTTCTGCCCTGGCGAGTGTTGGCCGGTCACCCTGGGACCCTGCATGGGAGGCCCCTGAGGGACAGTGTGCTGTCCTGGAGCTGCACGGAACACCGGAACTGCTCCGCTGGCTATGGTGAGGCCCTGCCCTTGGCTTGCATTTGCTGGGGTTTTAGCTACAGTCCTAAAAGGAAAGCAGCTCTGGAAAGTCAAAGGCAGGATGGGAATTTCTGAGCCACAGAGAGGGGAGACGGGCCAAGCTTCAGGATGCAAGATGCAGAGCTGTTGGGCCGGGACTCAGCTCTGTGGGTCCAGATGTCCTCCAGCCCTCTCAGCAGCACGCACCTTGGGCCCATCCTCCCCTGAGTGATTTAATAGTCAGGGCATCTTGCAGGTGCAGGGCAGAGCTATTTGTTCTCCAGATCGTTCCTGGGCTTGGTGTGGTCCGTTTCCAGTCGTGTTTCTTTAATGAGCTTATCTGTCTCTTAATCTGAACCACAGAGCCCAAGACCAAGACTTGGGTGCAGGCTTTCAAGGTGGAAGGTGATCTTAGCAAGTGGGAGAAAGAGGGTGGCAAAAGGGCAAGTTAGGGGTATTACCATGGTTACCAGGTAGCCATGGGGCATAGTCCTTGAGATGCCCAGGAGGCTGGAGCCATTGCCCTGTGTTGTTATTGTCCTTTGGCTAAAGATCACTCCCAGGGTCTTAACTCCTCTTACTTCAACTGGGGGACTATCCCCCTAGCTGAGCCCAGGGTCCACAAGCTCCTGCCTCACCACCTCAGAGGTAGAGACCCCTTGTCTCCTGTGTCCTCTGTCTTCTTTGTCCCCCTCTGACATCTCTGCCGATCTGGACAGGGCTTTGGGGCCCAGCATGTATGCCCTCACTTGACATTGCTTTGTGTTCAAAACAGAGGGTCTTGGAGCTGGACTTAAGGGTGTCAAGGTCTGTTCTGGGTTATCTATGTTAAGAAAATCATTTTCCCCAAATAGCAGTAAGAACACAGTCTGTGTCACGCCCATAAAGATTTAATTGCCTCGGCAGCCTCCAGGAGTAAAATAAGTACTTTTCCCTTATTAATTCCATTGAAATGTGGGCAAGGCATATATTTTTTATCCCTCTTTAATAGAGCAGGATAGTTACTAAATCCCTGGAGCTTGCACTTGGATCTCCCCATCCCACTTCTGTTGTTAACTCTTCAGTGTTCACAGGCAATGCTGTCCTAGAAGCCATTGAACACAATAGCAGAGGTCCAGTTACAGGTTGGTATAACTGGGTAATCACTACATCTCAGTCCTGCCCTGGTAGCATGATGCAAGGAAACCATGGAGAAAAGTTGGGCTGAAAGCCTCAGGATGACTTACTCAAAGTTCTACCATCAAATCTGTAGAAAAACCCACATAAATTCTGTTTTGACATTAACTGTTAACCAGAATTTATAGCAGACTTCTACTTTAGCTATAGTGTCAGCATTGAATGGTTCTTTTCATCAAGAGAAAAAACCAATGAAAACACTTTCTAATTCTATTGTTAAAAATATTCTGTAATGGCTTGGTGCCTGTAACTCAGTGGTTAGAGCACCAGCCACATACACCAGGCTGGCGGGTTCGAGCCTGGCCCGGGCCAGCTAAACAGCAATGACAACTGCAACAAAAAATAGCCAGGCATTGTGGCGGGCGCCTATAGTCCCAGCTGCTTGGGAGGCTGAGGCAAGAGAATCACATAAGCCGGAGGGTTTGAGGTTGCTATGAGCTGTGATGCCACAGCACTCTACCAAGGGCAACATAATGACACTCTGTCTCAAAAAAAAAAAAAATTCTGTAAGATCAATCAAGCATCTTCAAATCTGTCCAAAGAGGAATAAACAGCTAAACTCAACTAGAACCTAACATATGTTCTTGAATATTGTGTAACTAAAGAAATACAGTTAATTTACTATTACAAAATTATTATAATAATTTTGAATACCCACATTGTGCAGGTACTGGTCTAGGTGCTTTGTACACACCGCCCATTCATTCATTCAACAGGTATTTTGTTGAGCATACTGTGTGCCACTCACTGTTTACACATGACGGTCACTGAGAATCTAACAATGAACAAAGCAAAGTACCTGCCCTCAATAAGTTTTTTAGACTTTATTTAATTGTTACAATCAATTCACCTCTGTTACCACTAACTACAGAGAGGTTAAATAAATTACTCAAGATCACACAACTGATGAAGGGCAATCTAGGCCTTAGACTTAGAATTTCAGGCTCTGTCTACTTGACCACACTGCCTCTCATTAAACCGTTGACTGTAGAGAGTGAGACATATTTATAACCAGGAGAGCACTGTGGTGAGGCTGATAATCCCTGATAATCCATGCCAGGACCTTCTCAAATATATTAATTATTTGATGCATTTACTACAAACCTAGGTTACTTCCCATAAAGTAATGCTCCCATTAAAACCAATATTTCCTAAAACACTTAAACAACATTGGAAATACCTTTGGATTAGCACTGGATTGAAATCTAAAATACTCTAAGGTCAATACAAACAGCTTCCCAGATGTTTAACATAAGGTGAATGCAAGAAATTGTATTAAATCAAATTAGGCTGATTTTGTTTTTATTTTTATTCATTCATATACATCAATCAAGTGCCTATTATGTGCCAGAACAATTTCAAGCTGTTGGGGTACAAAAAAAAAAAAAAGGTTCAATTGCCTCTAGACCAACGTCCCGAACTAGCAGCCTCCACCTGCTCTGGAAAGGGCTGTGGTCTACTGTATCAGACAGACTCTCCTATTTAGAGTGTTTCTTGGGCTGGAACTCATAGAAACTCTAACTCAGGCTGACTCGAATGACAATATTTGTCTCAGAGCAAGAAGTCCATGGTAGGACCACATTCTTTCAGTGCCCATGTGGGCTTCAACTGCCTGCTCCCACGTGGAAGGGCAGTCCTTCCCTGATTCTGATCTGTCCACTGGAAACAGATCACACTGAGCCCAGGAACCATCTGGAGAACAAATAGCTCCGGGCCAGTGCTAGAGGCCAGGTCCATCCGCACTCCTATCTAGTCAGGGAAATACATCCCCTGAGGACCTGGAGGGACCCAGAACTGGGCTAGAGCTGCCCAGAGCTGGACTAGGGCAGAGCCAGCAAAGCCACTCCAGAGAATCCTGCGGGTGAGACACAGGCTGGGTAGTGGCCCCCAGCAAAAGAAGAGGCCCCTACCAAAAGGCATGGTAGCCAAGTAAAGGTGTTACCTGGAGCACACTAGTAGGATACCCAGAAAATTCAGGGGACAAGGCAGAGCCCCAGGCCTATATAGGTTCTGGTAAACCAGACAGGTCTGATAGTTCCCTATCACAGGAAGACAAAAAGGACAGGGTCCTGTTGTCAGGACTCAGGTACAATACACTGAGTACAGGTTCTTCAAGAGACAGATACTAAAACAGGGTTCAGCATGCAAGAGCTTCATCAGCTGAGCTGCTGGGAAGGATGGAGGAGGAAGCAGGAGAAGATGAGGAAGTTTGCCGGGTGTTCTGATACCTGTGGATGGAGCAGCGGGGAGGGGGACAGTGAGAGCCCCAGACGGTGGCACAAGATTCTGAGAAGGTCTCAACTAGGTGGAAAGTTGCTCAGAGGAGTCCCATGGCCAGGGTAATAGGCCAATACTGGCTAGTCACTGGCCGGGAGCAGCCTGGCAGGGGAGAGAGTAGGAGCTGGGGGCTTAGAGAACGTGTGGCCTCTATGGGAAGGGAGCTGCGTCCGATGCAGTCTAGTTCCCCCCAGCAAGAGGTCTGAGCAATGGGTTTTTGTGACCTCCAGCTTCCTTAAATCCTACTGTCCAAGTTAGAACTTATGTGAGAAATTGGGCCAGAGCTGAGCATGCATGGGGCGGGGCTGGGGGCACCCAGCTGCTCCTCTCTCCCCTTTCCTGTGGGGACTTTGCTGCTACACACTATTTCCATCACTGTGCTCGTGAATGATAAATCTGGTCTCTCTAAGCAACTTGTGGGTGGGGACAGCATCTCCTTCAGCACCCCCTGCCCTGAGTTTGGTACCTTGTTCTTCATAGTGCTCAGCTGACTCGGGGGACTGGATGGCTGAGTCTGAACATGGAGAGTGGGGGCCTCTGTAGATGGGGCAGCACCTGGCAAGATAGGAGGAAGCCAAGGTGAGATTGGCAGCCCTTCCACTCCCTTCCTGGAAAGAGAGACAGTGCAATTCTTAAACAGAAGGGGAAGGGGAGGTGGGGGCAGGCCTGCCTTCAGATCTGGTGAACAAGAGCCAGAGAATCCCACTCAAAATCCAGAGAAGCCAGCCTTGGCCTCTGGGACCCAACCAGCTGGTATCAGTTCTTAGCTAGTTGTAATAGATGAAAAAATATACATATTAAAGGCTATTGAGTAGCTCACACAGTCCCCAGGATGCAGAGAATCAGGCTGTGTGGTCCCCAAGCGGTGCCCATCGTGACTCATAGAGCAGGGATGGTGGAGGCCCATGCAGCCTGGACACAGACTCCAAAGCCCGTGTACTGGGCCCTGGGCGTACCTGGAAGACTTCTGCCATGCTGTGTACTGAATTGTGTCCCCAAAATTCATATGTAAGAGCCATTTAACCCCCAGTGAGACTTTATTTGGAGATAGGGCTTTTAGGAGGTAATTAAGGGTATGAGAAGTCATGAGGGTCAAGCCCTAATCTGATAGGACTGGGCCTTACAGGGAGAAGAAGAGATCTCCACCCCTGGCCCTCATGTCCCCACTGGCTTGTGAAGGTGGCTGTCTGTAAGCTAGAGAGAGAGTGGTCATCAGAAACCAGACATGCTGACACAAGGACCTTGGGCTGTCCAGGCTCCAGAACCGTAAGGAAGTAAGTTTCTGTTATTTAAGCTGCCAAGAGACCCCTCCCATGTGGGGACTCTTCCTTGGTGGGTCACTCAGGGCTCAGCTTTATAGGTTAAAAGACCCTGCTGTTTTTAGCAAAAGGAATTTATTTCCTGGTTCACAGAAACTTAGGTCCAAAGTTTTCTCATTTCAGTTGGCAGAGTGGGCAAGTATGTGGCCTAGCACGGCCGCCCAGCATGCTAGGGCCCCTCCACCTTATAGGCGGGGCAGCACAGGAGGCAGACCAAAGCCTGCTGAGCAGTCCGGGGCCCACCTGGAGCCAGTGCAGCCCTGTCCCTCAGGGCCCTTTAGAGCATTCTGCTGTGTGCCCTTGGCTGTCCGCCTTTCCATGATTCTCTTCACCTGGAGTCTGTTCAAGACATTCGGCCTACTACATTACAGTGTTACTCTTGCCTCCCTGCAGGTGACCTGGTCACCTTGAGTGGCATTGCAGGTGTTCCCAAATTCTTCAGCCGTGTAATTACAGTGTCTGGAGTAAGTCTCATCAAGGGCCGGCTGCGTCCTCCTTTTATGTGTATTGCCATGGCTCTCTACCCAGGGCGACAGCTTGAGACTGTCTCAAAAAAACCTAAAAAGCAAACAAACAAAACAAACTCTGTAAGGGAAGCCTCTTCCTTCTTTTCCTTTTTTTGTTTCCCTGAATTCTTGTGGGACAGATCACAGCTCATTTCCCTAGAAGGCCCTAGAAGTGGAAGGTGTGAGGGTAGCATGTGCCTGTTCTGCCCCACACGTGCTTAGATGCGAAGCAGCTACCTGGCTCAGGTGCTACATGTTTGAGAACAGTGGTTCCCAATCTTCCTAATGCTGCAATGTATTTTTACTGTTAAAAAGGGGTCACGACCCACAGGCTGAGAACCACTGTTTTAGAAACTGTTTCCTTAGAGGAATTCAAGCCCCTGGCTGATGTAATTTTACTGATCCTATACTTTGCAAAATGGATCTCCATGGAGCCACATTATTTGGTTGATTACGTCTAAGCCAGTTTTTACATCCAGTGATGGAGAAACACGGTCCCCCGTCTTCCTTCATAAGGGATAATTATGCGCCTGTTAAGTGCAAGGCTGGGTCCAGTTCTGTGCATGTCAAACAGGGAGACAAGTTGTGATGAGTTGAGTGCCACTTGAGCGTGGAGCTGATGTCCTGTGGCTGGACAAGGTCGGCTTTCTCTGTTAGGAGTCCTCACTCTGACCCCTTTCCAGCCCTCTACTTCTTAACAAATGCCCAGGGTCATGAAGGCAGATAGAAGCACAAAGCATTATTTCCTGATGAAGGTTTTTATCCATTCATTTGGCAAACATCTATCTGACATCTAAAAATAAAGGCATTCACTCTTAGCCTCTTTTGATCTCTAAGTTTTCTTAATAAAGGACAGAGAACTTTAGCACATCAACCAATGTGTTAATGTTGAAACTTCTTACGTTTTTATTATGGAGAATCTCAAGCACATACAAAAGTGAAAGGGTATGATAAAGCCCTGTGTATCTACCGGTCAATTCAGGGCTGTCCACCAAGGCCAGCCTTGCTTCATCTCTGCACATGCTCACCTCCTTTGTCTCTGGGATTATTTTGAAGCAAATCCCAGATCTATCATTTTGTTGATAAACATAAAATTCCTTAAAAAAAAAAGTCCTTCCTGGAATCCTAAGAGGCCATCAGATAGGCATGTTGCTCTGGGAATAAGGAGCTTCTGAGTAGTGCAGACGGGTCCCCTGCCTGCCTTCCGCCTTCCTGGCCCCTTTGTCCCTTGGACCTCTGTCTTTTGTGTTTCTCCCCATTTTGCTCTTTGTCTTTCTGACATTGTCTCTAAATCTTCAGCGCTACCCTCTTCCACCACCCTATCCCTTTTTTTTCTACTCTTTCTCCCTTTCTTGATCGCAGCTCAAATTTGAATTTTTAAAAGATTTGCTTTTAACTGAGTAGAATTTAACATTGCTTATTCTTAATTTTAGAAGTAGATATTTAAGAATTTATTTCGCTTTCTCTAATTAAAAGCTAGCTTTTTATTTATGTCGCCCCCTGGCATACCTTTTTTGGCTCTGCCGGTCAATGGTCCTAAATAGAAATAAGGGAAGCACTGCCCGACCACTGAGATGGACTAGAGAAGGCCCTCCTTCTGAAAGGGCCTGCCGCGCCTCCATCTTGGTGTACATTTCCCTCAGAGCTTAGAAACCAAAGGTGAGCTAAGCAGATGAGTAGCAGCATCAGATGTTTAGCGAGCTTCGGCTGCTCTCCAGGCACTCTCCTGATTATCTTGTCCATTCCTCGTGATGACCCTGTGATGTTCACATTCTGATGGACACCCTGGCTTCGCTCCCCACCAGTGAAGGCCACACCTTACTATCCATGAGAAGACTTTGGGAGAGTCCAGGGGAACAGTGCAGATTCTTACCATCTCAAACCCCCAATTTGTGATAGGCTTGGCCTATCCCTGGGGTCCAGGGATTTGCATTTTTAATAAGACTTCTCAGTGATCCTGATGCAGGTGTTGTGATAGCTACACTAAAACACTGTCTTCATGGTTAATAGTTGCCGCAAAACAAGAATTAATGGAAAAACAGAGTTCATGATTCTGTTCTGTCTACTTTTATATGTATTTAAATTTTTCCATACTAAAAAAGTGAAAATGAGGTTGAGCAGAGGAGCACTTTGGGAAGCAGAGGAAAGAGGATTGTTTGAGCTCAGGAGCTTGAAATCAGTCTGAGCAACATATTGAGACCACAGCTCTACTAAAAACAGAAAAGATAAGTTGGGCATGGGGGCACATGCCTGTAGTCCCAGTTACTTGGGAGGCTGGCTTGAGCCTAGGAGTTTGAGGTTGCCATGAGTTGTGATCAGGCCCCTACACTCTAGCTTGGGGCAAAAGAAAGAGACTGTGTCTTAAAAAAAAAAAAAGCAACCAAAATAATGTATTACAGACAGGTAAGAGACCTGGCACCATATCCTTTTAAAAACTGCTGATTCACAGCCTGGCTTTCAAGTCAGGGATGCGTCCTACAACATCAGAATTAAAGAAGAGAGTCTGCCTTTGGGGCAGGGAGCAGATCAGAGCAAAAGAAAATAAACTCCACAATTCCTGCCATTCCCAGAAGACAGATTAATGATTTAGGTTTGCAAACTAGCATATCCAGTTTCCAAGATGTCAGCCTCCGAATTCCTTCTTCCCCGACCCCTTACCCTTCTCGCTGGATAGTGATGAAGTGGCTTTCTGGGTGTTTGTGGGGGGAACAGAAACAACACCCCAAACCCACACACACACCCCTCCTCTTGGCCTGGCTTCTTTCCCCAAGCACACTGCGATGCTCCATGAAAATAATTTGCTTCGGATGCTGGGAAATTGCCGAAAATATCCTGCACCCAAATGAGTGGTAGGAAATGTAGATGCCAGTGGGACAGATTTGCATGGCCAGAGCGTTTTTTTTTTCTCTTCCGAAGCACCAAGCTGTGTGGAGTCTCCTCCCAGCCTCTCCTCCCCCATCCCCCAGCCCGGGCCCTGGGCACTGAGAGTGGGTGTGGCCACACCAGGCTCTGTCACTCCTATCTGCTCCCTTTTTGGTAGCTGGAGCCTAATTCTGACTGGGCCCCTCCGGAGTGTGCAGCCCCTAGGGCAGGCCAGTGGACACTGCCCATCTCCAGCCTGTGGTGGTCCTGGATGGTGTCAGCTCATGTGAGCCAGCAGGAGCAGTTCTCTGTGTCTCTCCCAGTGGGCCACAGTAAGGAATCTTGAAGTGCTGTCCCCATGATGGCCATTTGTAACCATGTGGGGCCTGAAAATAGGGTCACTTCCAGGGAGTGATACAGTGAGGTCCCTTGGTGGCCACCTAGTCTGATTCTCAGATGGCCTCAGGCAATTGAGCCCCTCCCAGAAGGTCAGGCCTGAGCCTGCCCCACTATTCACACACCCCAAGGCTCACACAGGATCAGCAGCAGTGGAGATGACAGAAGGGCATGGGAGGGTAGGGGCCATGTGGAGCAGTGGATTATGACACCACATGACAGGCATGCTGCAGAGACCAGCCTGGAGTTCCAGCTGGCACCTGGCGCTCATCTACGCTGCTTCTGGGCAGCCACACCCTGACACTGGATGTGCACTGCTCTGTCACCTGGGAGGCTTCCGGGGTAGCAGTGCCAAACCCAATCAGTGGCAGGCCACCAACACTAATCCGGTGTCCCCACATCCCTCAGGTCATTACCAGACTGTGTCGGGGAAAAGTCTTCAGGTCTGGAGATTTCTAGATTGTAGAACAGAGCCTTGGGCTCTAAAGGCTGAATGGAACAGGCTGGCAGCGCTAGAGAAACTTGTACCTCATGCCCTTGCCTTCCCACAGGGACCCTAACGAGTAGTGAGGGGGACTTCTTCATTTATTCATCCAAAAATATTTATTAAATATCTACAGGTTACTTAAACCTTCCTGTGCCTCAGTCATGTCATCTATAAAATAGAGAGAATATTGCCTACTTCTTAGATTTATGAGGATTAAATGAAGTAATAGATTTAAGGTGTTCAATATATTTTTAAGCTATTTGAATATTAATTCGTTGAATATTTTCTGGAGTGCATATACCCAAGGGCTCAATAATTACTCTGAGTACTGTTATTACTACTACTGTCACTCATACCATTACGCCTATTACTATTACTACTAAGCCTACTATGGTGAATACCCTAGGCCTACACCGTTAGTACCTAGCACAATTGGTACTCTATCCCTAGCACCGTTAATACTCTTTATCAAGCCCGTAGTACTGTATGCTTACTACAGGTAACACTCTGTGCCTACTGCTCTTAGTACTCCATGCCCTAGAGTCTCAGTACTCTATGTCACGTACTATGCTAGGCTTTGCTGGCACACAGGTAAAGCAAGTCCCTGGCCTCAGGTACAGGCAGAGCATATTAGATATCATTATATGTTCATTTGTGTTATAGGTTGGGTAGTAGCAGGCTGAACAAAGGAAAATAAAGCAGAATAAGTACACGGCACATGAGGGTAGGTTAGGGGTGCCCTCTAAGATGGCTGAGTGAGGAGGCCTCACTTTGTGAGCTGCACCCTGGAAGAGAGCCACAAAACAGGGTGCAGGTGGGGAGAGCCGGGAAGAGACAGCATGTGTGAAGGCCCGAGGTGGAAGCATGATTACCATGGGGCGTATGGGGTGAGGATGGTAGGAAGTGAGTACTAGCCAGGTGACTAGAGCCAGCTCCTTAAGGTCTGCGGCCCCCAGTACCTGGAGTTTTCTTTGAACTGTGATGCGGCCATTGCAGATTTAGAGCAGAGAAGTGATGGGATCTTCTCTTCCTTTGAAGACTTATGGAGCTTCTGGGGAGAGCACAGACCTCAGAGCCCGCAGTGCAGAGGGGATGAGAGGTGGTGAGGAACATCGTCCAGTAGCTCAGAGCAGGGGCAAGCACCAGGCGTCGCACAGCCAGTGGGCAGGGGAGCCGCCTGCTGAGATGGAGGTGGTAGATGGGGAGTTCTGTTTACATCTCGAGGTATAAATGCCTCTTGCATATCCAGCTGCCTTTGTCGTCTCTCCACTTGGCACAGCTGAGCCTGAGCTCAGGGCAGAGGCAGCACCAAAAGGCCGCTCATCTGTGGCACCTCGCTGGCTGCTCCACCAGGGACGTGGCTCCTGAAACGACCTCAGCTTCTGCTCTCTGGTCTTGGCTCCGTCTGCCAGACTAGGTGGCTCTTTGGGGACTGCTGTAAATGCTTTTCCATTTGGCCCAAATGCCTGGGCCATCATGTCCCCCAGGCATCCAGTGTTACACAGTGTTACACATGTCACTCAGTGTCACACAGTGTCACATGTCATTCAGTGTTACACAGTATCACACACCATTTAATGTCACATGTCATTCCATATCACACAATGTCCTCAGTGTCATACCATGTCATATACATCACTCAATGTCACATACCACTTAATGTCACACATCACTCAATATGTCACGTGTCATTCAATATCACACAATGTCCTCGATGTCACACAATGTTGCCCACATGTAGCACTCATGTCAGTCAATGTCACATATCACTTAGTGTAACAGTGTCACACATATCACTGTCACACAGTATACCCAATGTCACAGTGTTACGCACACCACTCAGTGTTCCACAGTGTCACTGAATGTCAGTCACACCACTCAGTGTCACGTGATGTCACACAGTATCTCATCACGCACTGTCACACAGTATCACTCACACCACTCCGTGTCACGTGATGTCACACAATATCTCATCACACACTGTTGCACAGTATCATACACACCACTCAGTGTCACATGATGTCACACAATATCTCATCACACACTGTCGCACAGTATCATACACACCACTCAGCGTCACGTGATGACACACAATATCTCATCACACACTGTCACACAGTATCACTCACACCACTCAGTGTCACACAGCATTATAGTTTCTGTCCACTTGTGTTCTGGCCATCTCAAGAGACACTGCTCCCAGAACTGAGGGCAGCTCTCCTGCTGGGCTCCGAGCCCAGTGTCATGGCTCCTCTGAGCCTGTCTCATGGTATCACCAAGCCTATGCTGACTGTCTGTGGCCTCACACGGTACTTAACAGCCACCTGCTTCACAGAGGACATGCGCAGTGACTCTGCCGTCCTCAAGCTCCCTATACAACACACTGGACATTTTCTCCTACTTCTGGTCACATCCAACATTGACTGGATGACCTGGGCGTAGCAAGGGGAAACAGGGTCAGTGTCAGCCGTGTGGTCTCACTGATGGTACCAGGCGCGGCTGGCTGCGGTAGAGGACGCTGCTGCTAAGCCCAGTGCTAGAGCATCCATGAGTCCCCTCTGACCAGATCCCCGGCAGCCCGGCCGCCTCAGCATCTTCATGTCTGTGTTGACTGGTGCGCCCTTTTGCTGGGAGGAGAAGGCTGTGGAACTACAACAGTGTTTACGCTCCCCGGAAGGGATCAGACACGTTTACATCATTATTCTCCATTGTTTCCACTCCCTTCAGGGGCAGGAAGGTCTCAGTGTAGGACCAAGGGGGACACAACACCTCACCAAACAGTTTTGCTGAGGGCAGCCATGACACCGGCAGTTACTAGAACTCCAAGCTCACCAGTCAGGGCTCTCTGAGTCCAGTAAAAAGAAAAGACAAAGGAAAAACGAATACTACTCATCCTACTTCTCCTTTGTAATATTTAACAGCTGGCTCCATGGAGTGTCTGAGGTGAGAACCGGTCTGAGGGCTGGAGCAGTCTTGGGCTGGGAGCAGCTGGGCACGTGACCCTGGGTGGGCCACTTTGCCTCCTCTGTGCTCACTTCCACAGCCGCATGCGATGCCCATGCTGAGGGGCCTTTCAGGGGTGGGGGGCTCTGCACGGTTTCCCTCTGGCCTTGGGATGAAACTTTTTTGGCTGAACACCGACACTGTTCGCCCTCAAGCTTTCCTACCTTTAGGCCAGTGCAGGCTTTGGCCTGGACTTTTGTTGGCTCAGTGTCCATGGGGCACCCAGGCACCCCACAGGCCCCGAGGCCCAGTCACCGGGCCTAGCTCCTTGGCCGGCCACTTTAACTCGGGTCTTGGTCAGGCCCTCAATCCATTGTGTGTCCTTCATTTGCCACTAACAGTTGGGGTGAGGACATTTTGAGGGCCCAGGACTCCCTCAGGGTGCCTTTGAGGGCACAGAGCATCCAGGATGAGATGGTGGCATCAGGGACTACACTTTGCTTAGAGAACTGAGGCATTTTATTAAGCACCCCCCCCCAAAGGGAGCTGATGACTGGTGCCAGGAGGAGGCCTTTGCCTCATTTCCCCTAGACTCAGCAGCTCCAGCTTCTGGGCTTTGGAGAGCCTTGGAAGCTGAAATGAGGAGTGAGTGTTTCCAGGAATGCCACTGAGAGGTCACATAGAGCAACAACATGTCTCCATCCTCTGTTTAGGAGGAGGGACCCCGGGGACCTGTGTCAGCACCTTAGCTGCACCATTCCATGGCTGCATGCTGGGACCACCAAGGACTGGCCTTGTTAGGGGTTGCCAGCCCATTTGGGCACTGCTTTTAGTTGTCCTGCTGGCAAGTTGCTGTCCATCCTGGACAATGGCACCTCAAGTTTGGAAAGAGTCTGAGAGAGCAGGACTGGGTCTAGTGACATGACCCAGGTGCTGTCCGGGTGCCCTGACTTGTCCTCTGATCACCTGCTCTGTGTGCTGGGTGACTTTTGGTCCCTCTGTTGAGTTTTCCTCCTGAAACAGAGGTCAGTAAGGCTGGGCTGCCCAGGATGCTACAGAGGGGGAACGTGTCCTCTGTGTCTGCGGCCCCAACCCCCGGGTGTGGACTGGCACTGGTCCGTGGCCTGTTAGGAACCTGGCTACACAGTGGGGGGTGAGCTGAAAGTGAGTGAGGGATGCTTCATCTGTATTTACAGCCGCTCCCCACGGCTCACATCACTGCCTGAACTCCGCCTCCTGTCAGATCAACCACAGCACTGGAGTCTTGCAGGAGTTTAAACCCTGCTGTGCACTGTGGGGATGGGGTGGGGATCTAGGCTGTGGCTCCTTATGAGATTCTAATGCCTGATGATCTGAGGTGGAGCTGAAGGGGTGATGCTAGTTCTGGGGAGCGACTGCAAATGAGATAATGATAAGTGAGAGATTTGACCACACCGAGATGATAATAAAGCAATTGGCTACAGACTCACATCAAAACCCTATCAGTGAGTGTCAGGTGGCAAGCTGCCTCTGCATTATGGTGAATTGTGTAATTATTTCATAATATATTACAAAGTAATAATAATAGAAATAAAGTAAACCATCCTCCCCACCACTAGTCCAGGGAAAATTATTTTCCATGAAACCAGTCCCTGATGCCAAAAAGTTGGGGACCGCGGCTCTATGTGACCCAATCTCTGAGGTTGAGCCAGGCGGGACTGAGAGGAACCATCTTCCCTCTCAGTATGTGCCTTTGGGAAGCCCTGTTCCCACCATTCCCTGGCCAGACCAGCAGTCTCTGACTGAGCTGAGGTGCCCGGGGAATGGCAGTGGCTTCAGGGCCAGTTTTGAGAAGCAGAAGCCATTGTCAGAACACCGTGTAGAGACAGCCGGTACCGGTCATTTGCTTAGGCTGCCGTTACTGCCACAACTCATGCCAAAGTGGGCTCGCAGCTTTCCTTTGAATACGCTCCACTCCGTGGAAGACAGGAGATTTAAGCCTGAAATTCTATAAAAATCTTAATTTGCATTTCAAGTATGTGCCTTCTTGAAGCAGGAAACAGGTCAAGATGGTTGCAGTTCTCACTCTGGCCTGTGATCCCATTAGTGGGAGAACTTGGTGTCCTCCTGGGACTTACTCTTCAAGGCAAGTCACTGTCCCTCGTGGGGAGATGCTCTGACCCTTGAGGACCCATGTTTCATGGTCTGGGGAGAGACCAGCGAGGTTGGACACCATGAGAATCTGACTGGTCAAGGGCAGAGCGAGGTGGGAGCCTGACCTCCTGGGCCTGCGTTTCTCACTGGTCATTACCCTGACAAGCAAAGTTTCATTTCTGCTCTGATGCTACCATGCACAGAGGCAGGAGGGGACAGCGGTTAGGAGCCTGAATTCTAGAGCCAGACTTCAGCAGTGGCCAGAGCACTGGCCCCCACCAGCTGTATGGCCTTGAGCATGTCACGTGGTTTTCCCTGTGAAGAGGCATTGCCGTGCTGGGCCACACGGAGCCACACAGGAGCTGTTGGTCCCTGGGACCCAACCTTTCACTCAGAGAAGGAGCCACCCATTTCCGGCCTGCTTTACAGCAACAACGCAGTTTCACATATGTGTCCTTGTATCTTTTCCTTTGCCTTGATAAACAGGACCGAAAAGACCTGGGCTCTGGGCTTGACATTCTGCCCTTGGTAACACTGAACTCGGGAGTTAAAGGGGAATGGAGGGGTGAAATCACAAATGTGTGTAGGCACATCAAGTAAAAGGCAGCAAATGAGATGGCATCGGCCACGATGGGCCACTATGAGGCTTGGCCTGTCCGTGAGACTTTTATTAGGGAACGCCAACATATAAAGGGCAATTTCAGGAAAGAAGTTGAGGCTCTTGCTCCCAGGTGGGGACCCTGGAGCCTAGACATGTAAGCAGGGAGAGAGAAATTAATTCCAACCTCAGACATTGGTTGTGGGAAAACCTCAGCAAGCTGATTTTGGACAAGCAGAATTGTTATCTTTCTGGGCCCTATGAAAATTGACTGTACATAGCACTCAGATCTGTTTCTGTCTGATGTCCCAATGTCCCAATATGGCTGCCCACAGCCATTCACTTGGTCAGACACAGCCACATCCTGTGTCCCCTAACATAAGAAAGCAGATCAGGAGCAGGCCTGACAGGGACATGTGGGTCCCAAAAGTCAGGCTTCCAGACAGAGTGTGGAGTCCTCGGCTTCTCCTGTCCCTCCTGGACAGAGACACACTCTGCCATCCTATGGTGACATGACGTGAAGAAGCCAGATAATCTTGTATGCACCCACTCACATACCATCTCGTTACATAGCCATCTTGTTCTCAGCCCCAGTATTGGACAAGAAGGAGGACAGACACAGCCTTCCCCAAGGAGTGGCTGTCACAGTCGGCTGTCCCCAAGCCCAGTTTTGGGTGATGGACAGATGTTTTCAGACAGATGCCAGCTGTGCACTCAGCCTCCAGTAATCCTGTTTGGGGCTTAGTGCTCTCCAGCCAGACTTCCCGGGAGGATTAACTTCCAACTCTCATCCATCTGTGTGTACGTGTTTTACAACCTGCTGGAGAAAAGGGAACAAGCACCATAATCCCCTGTTTTCTGGGTGTTGCTCAGAAGGAAGTGGGCTTTTCTCTTATCAGTAGCAGTGAACGGAAACTGACCTTCCCAGCCAGCTCTGAGCCAGAGGGGTTTCCAAAGCAGGTCTGTAGTGAATGTCGTAGCTGAAAGTATTACCCTATTACATTTACATCTTATCAAGATGTGGAAAAATTCTCATTAACCTGCTAATCTTCAAAAATGTGCTCAGCACTTGGCTGGCAATCTCAGTGGTGTCTCCTACAGCAGATAGTATCTGACAGCTGGAGAAAAACCTCACTCAGCTTAGGGCTTTTTGTCTCCTATTATCAGAGCCACTGGGGACAAGGATGCTGAGACATTTTGGGGACAGGCACTAAATGGTAGACTTTGGGATTGGTTGCACTTGGGTTCAAACCTGGCCCACTACTTACTAGCCCCACTCTTACTGTGCTTCCCTGAGCAGTGATCGCTGGCTCTGTCCAAGGTTTGCAGCCCCAGGGTGCAGAGAGAGTCCTAGACGCCCACCCCCAGATGCTGTGTGTCCTTGAGATGCAGAGGCTGGCACACAGTAGATACTCCTCAGATGCTCGGGCAGGCTCCTCCTCTCTCCTCCTTCTGCTGCGGTGTCTTTTGTGGTGAATAAATGCATCAGATAAAAAAGCAGGCAGCGGTTTTGGTGAACAAGATATAGAATGTTCATACATTATCATTCATGATAGCCCCAAAGTGGAAACCACCCCGATGCCCATCAGCAGCAGAGACGACGCCCACAGTGTGGTGCCTTTGTGGCATGGACGTCCGCAACCGGCTGGCCACCTCTCACTGAGGAGGAGCAGCAGAAGCCGGCCATGGAGAATACAGGCAGCACAGTTCCGTGTGTCTGAAATACTGAAAGGGGCAACCTAGCAGCTGATGCCAGAATCCTCAGGGTGCCTACTCGAGGCACAGGTGGGACAGTGACGTCCTTTTTCTTATTTGAGTGCTGGGTACACAGAAGGGCCCACTTTATGCACCAGTTTATTGAGCTGTACACTTTTGATGTGTGCCCTTTTCTATATTATGCCTCAAATGAAACATTTTTCAAAACGCAAGTGGTGAGATGATATGGAGGAAGTTTCCTTAGTGGTACAACTGAGGGGCTGAGGGAGCCATTGAGCCTCAGCCACTGCTGCTGTCTGGGGGGAAGACACTGGCAGGGGAGCACAGGTTATTTGCCCACTGGCAAAATAAGCTGAAAACACACCGGGAAGCAGCCAGAGGAGTCTTGAAATAAGACGTGGAGGAGCAGCAGACGCCGGCCACGGAGGGGCTAAGGGAGCCATTGAGCAGCCGCAGTCTCTGCAGGGCAGTGTGCGTGGCGGGCAGAGCCTCCGCTCTCTCTTTTCCTTTCTTTGTCTCCAGCACCCATTGAGGAGTAAATCGAGTGGAATGCATGGTGGCATTGAAGAAAGATGACACATTCCAGTGACAGGTGCTGTGAGACACTGGAAGTCCTCCTGCCATCCATGTCCTTTCCTCTCTGGGTAGGTCAGGGAGCTGAGCACCAGGGAGTTTGGCTCAAGAGGGGACGTGGCAGGCAGAATTGTGCCACTGGCGGGTCAGCATTCACTTTACTTTGTTCTGGTTCTTGGGATATAACCCCCAGCTCTGGCATTAGGACCTGTGGTCCTGAACTTGGGCCCTTCCCAAGAGACCTGTGGGCTCTGTCCTCCTGCTTCTTGCCCTCACTCCTCCCCCAATCCAGACTTTGCTATCCGAAGGGGTTGTTCCTTCCTGAGCCTTACTCTGGTAACAAATTCGTACTGAAGGGTTATTATCCAATAATTTGATATGGTGCTTTCTCCTCAAAGTATTGTAACTTGGGACTCTTGGGACTATACCAGCCTCAGGAGTAAATTAACAGGTTTGGGTGGACCTTCAGGGTTGCATTTGTATGCGCACAGAGTGACACGGCAGTGCCCTGGAGGGCTCCCTGACAGCTGCACAAAGGGTGACAGTGGTGAGCAGGTGGGGCTGGACCCGGAGACCCCCCAGGGCAGGTTCATTCTGTGGTGGATTCTCAGGTTCGGCAGAGGCCTGTATCCAGCCCACCTGCTGTCACCATTGATGAAAGTCTAAATGTCACATCAGGGAGAAGAGGCCACAGGTGCCGTCTGATCTCCCTCTGACAACGAGGGTCCCATCTCTTTTCTGTAGGGGCTGATATGGGAGACATGTGATGGTGCTAAGCCAACAACTTTTCCTGAAAAGCAAACTGTTAACCTTTACTTCTTATAAAGTGTGCTAGAAAGCAACATCGTCTAGCGGAACTTTCTGCAAAGGTGGAGCAGCCATAGCTATACTGTCCGCTGTGGTAGCCATTGGCCACATGTAACTATTGAGCACCAAAAATACGGATAGTGCAGCTTATTAGGTCCTGGGGTGACTTAAACAACATAAATTCCTTCTCTCCAGGCCACAGGTCTGAGATCAAAGTGTCATAGGTTGGTTTCTGCTGTGGGCTCTGAGGGACAATCCACCCCAGGGCTGTCCCCTGGCTTCTGGTAGTTCTGGGCAATCCTGGGTCTTCCTTGGCTTGACATAGACCGCTCTGATCTCTGCCTCCATCTTCACGTGAAGCCTCTCCTGCAGTCTGTGACTAGATTGCCCTCGTCTTATAAGGGAACCAGCTGTCAGATTAAGGCCCATCCTAACTGAATATGACCTTATCTTACCTAAATTTTATCTGTATGATGCTGTTTCTGTTAAGGTCACATTCAAAGGTACCAGGAGTGAAAGTATCAGTGTATCTTTTTGATGAAAGAAAAAATTCAACTCATAATGGTGACTAAGGAATTGTGCTTTGAATTTTAAATTTAAATAGCCACATGTGGCCAGAGACCGACACTTGGACAGCACAGCTATAAACGTGGATAGAGAATTTGACTAACTCAGCAGTTACATTCAGAGCCACCTTGGCCTGTGACTTGGGCTGTGTCAGGTGCAATGAGGCTTCTCTGAGGGCAGCTGCTGAGCACTGGGTGGAGCCAACTCTAAGTGTTTTGCATGAAGCTAGTTGCTGACTCAGTTGGCACATTAAGGCTGCTGTAATTCTCTGTGGTCTTGCCTGCATGGGAACCCCCAGGGCACCCTGTGGCATCCCTGCTGATGTTCCCGGTCAGGCTGGATGGGCTCTGCGTGGACTTGTGGTCTCTGAATGGGCAGGACAGGCACCAAGGATTGTTAGAGCCTGGTAAGGCCAGGCACTCCCTGAGTAGAGGAAGGTAAGGGAACTGTGGCCTGGCCACACAGGGGGCCCTCAAAACTGCCACCAGACTTCCCCTCTCTGTGTGGCCTGGACAGACCCATTCTTCACCTAGAACGCAGATGATTTCCTAGAGCAGGTGGCTCACAGAGTATGGGTCTGAGACCAAAAGCCTTGGCCACACCTGGAAACTTGTAAGGAAAGCCAGTTTGCCGACCTTCATCCCAACTAGCAAATCTGAATCTCTGGGGGTGAGGCTGGAAACTGGGGTGTAACCAACTGCCAGGTGGCTCTGATTCTTGCTAAAATTTGGAACCCCTGGCATAGGGCCACATTTGTCACCATGAGCCACCAGAGGGTCTTGTTAAAAGCAAGTTTGGTCCTGCAGGTCTGGGGTGGGCCCAAGAGGTCGGTGTGGCTGATAAGCTGCGTGACATCCAGACTCCTGGTCCCCAGGCCACACTCCAAGGAGCCAGAGTCTGCAACCCCAAACTCCCCAGGGGCTGGGACTCTGTGTGTTTACTGTCCCTGTGTCTGGCACAGAGCCCACCTATAAAGCACTTCTGTCCCATTCATCCAACTTAAAATTTTTGGGTGCTGGAGAGAAAGCGGCTAAAAGTCACCTCATATTCCCCCAAGAGGAAGAAAACACCATTTTACAATGACTTATTCAATGACCTGTTTCCTGTTAAATAATAAAACAAAAGCCACACTGCCAAGAGCTGCACTTTGAGATTTCAGGGGGGTGAGGTCATTACCCTTATATGCAGCAGAGTATCGGCAGGTGTGGGCACCTCCTGTTGGACACTTTGGGGACACTGATGCTTGGCAGCCTTGGCAGCAGGCCACTGTTCCCTCAGCCACCTCCTTGCTCCTCTCTGTCCCCAGCTTATCTCTATCCCAATCTTTCTCAAAGACCAGCCTCTTCTAAGAACTGCCAGCTGCCCCCCACGGGCCTGAGCCCTTTGCTGGTCTCGGGCTCCTTGGCTTACTCAGCTTTCATGTATTTATGGGCGTCTTTTCTTTTTCCAAAGAGGCAGCTCCCTCCTATGCTCCCTCAAGTGGTGTCTTTTTGGGCTCATACATTTCTCTCTCCCCTCGGGGGTCTTACCTGGTTGCCTGGACCCCCTTGCCGTACACCCTGCACAGTAGGTGCCTGGGAAATATTCATCACCTCATTGATTAAGTGATTTATTTCAAGGCAAAAATAGTATGAAATAGCCCTTTGCTATTTTTCAACTAAAAAGTAAACATCCCGACGGGAAGGAGGAGCCTCCGCAGTAAATTGCTGGGGCTGCCCCATTGACCGCTGTGGGCCTGAGGCTCACTGGCCCCTGGGAACTGCAGCTGCTCTTTGTGGGGTGGGGGCACTGAGGCGGAACTGGGCAGAACCACATGGGTGTCCCGCCAGCGGTCGGCTTCTCCCCAAGATCTGCTGGGACTCAGCCAATAGGCAGCTCAGGGAGGAAGGCAACTTTGGTGGGAGTTTCAGAAATATCACAGTAGTAACTGCAGCTGGGCCCTCACTGCGATGAGCACATTTGGTTTCTCAAGGGTCCCCTACTAATGTGTAGGTGGGCTTCTGTGGCAAACGTCATAGGGGCCAAAGAGATACACTTTGGGGCAGGGGTAGGGATCGGAGGACAAAGGGTGGCCTCAAACATCAAGGCATTCAGGGAAAACTAGAGACTTTGGAAGGCTCTGCCAACTTGCATTTATTTCCCACACTCTCTGGCTGAGATTCAGATGAGTGTTTGAGCTGGTCAGTCACTTACATGCTGGTGTGATGTGACCTGATTGTAGGGCCTTCTGGCAGGTGCCTTTTCTCGGGGATCCACCCTGCACCCCTGGTGCCTCAGAGGGGCCACAGGGCCATGTCCTAGGCTTCTAGACAGGTACGTAAGGGGTCAATGCAGGTATTAATTGCATCCAGCCTCTTTGCCCCTAACATGGAGTCCCTCAATAGCATATGTGGGGACAAAGGACAGGGAGTTTAGATATGGTCCCAGGAAGCACAGGTGAGGGGTGGGAATGTAGGCTGGGGAGGGCAAAAGGCTAATAAGAATACTGTAATAAGCAAGTGACAGGTGTGGATAGCTAGAGTTCAACCTCCTGAGGGACTCTGTGAAGTGTCAGCTGGCTGTTCCTGAGAATCACCCCACTGGGGGACGGGGAGCCCTACGGTATATGTCTGCTCAGGTGGGACAGGGGGCCTTCCACACGGGGGATCCTAGAGCCAGGCCTCCTTCTCCACTCTGTCTCCTCAGCTGTCCCTTCTCTAGACTCCTCTTCACGTGTGCTTGTTTGTACCCGACTTGGAAGGACAGGAGAGGTCTGCCCAGCCCTGACCTTGCCTTGCCGCTGAGACCTGCTTTTCGCACTGGGTTTTTTTCTTTTTTTAGAGACAGAGTCTCACTTTGTTGCCGCTAGTAGAGTGCTATGGCATCACAGCTCACAGCAACCTCCAGCTCTTGGACTTAGGCAATTCTCTTGCCTCAGCCTCCCAAGTAGCTGGGACTAGAGG
>CAUYQV010056935.1:0-14542 GCA_963574575.1 Galagoides demidoff | reverse complement strand
TCCTGCCTCCGCCTCCCAAGTAGCTGGGACCACAGGCGCCCGCCACAACGCCCTGCCATTTTTTGGTTGCAGCCATCATTGTTGTTTGGCGGGCCTGGGCTGGGGATTCGAACCCGCCACCTTAGGTGTACGTGGCTGGCGCCTTAGCCGACTGAGCCACAGGCGCTGAGCCAGCAATTCTTAATAAGAATTTGTAAATGACCTAAAAATTACAGAGCTTTCAATGATTATGATAGCTTTATATCAGTGTCAGTTTCCTCTTTGTAATAATCAAACTAAACAATCTTACTATACCTTCTGCACCTCATAAATATGTATTGGGTGACAAATTTTCCAACTGATATATCCATATGCCATCACTAAGGGCCAGAAAACATGTTATAGGTTTGAAATTTGTATCCTTACATCTTTCAGCATATTACAATAACAAAGTAATTTATATTCAGCCACAGATATATTGCAAATTTCCAATTTACTAGGGAATTTTCAAAAACCATTACTGATCCTCTTAAAAGTGAAGCATGCTTTTGTCATAGTTATTCACCTGCCCTCTCTTAGCTCTAAGCTAACACCTTTGTATTCTGTCCTGTGATACCAGGCTGGGACTCTGCAAATTGCTTTCTATGGTTCTCTTGCCAGCTGTCTTCCTGTTAGGTTTTGTTCTAGTGGGAGATTGGAAGAGGACAGAGGAACTTCTTGTTGCTAGCTTCCACCTACAACATCCCCCCACCTATAACCATGGCTCCAGCCTCCACCTTCATTGATTTTTTTTTTTTTTGAGACAGAGCCTCAAGCTGTCACCCTGGGTAGAGTACCCTGGCATCACAGCTCCCAGCAACCTCCAACTCCTGGGCTCAAGCGATTCTCTTGCCTCAGCCTCCCAAGTAGCTGGGACTACAGGCACCTACCACAACACCTGCCTATTTTTTTTTTTTGGTTGTAGTTGTCATTGTTGTTTTAGCTGGCCCAGGCTGGATTCGAACCTGCCAGCTACAGTGTATGTGGCTGGTGCTTTAGCCACTTGAGTTACAGGTACCAAGCCACCTTCTTTGATCCTTCCTAGCACCACTATACCATGTTCCCAAAGAGCCACCAGCTCTAACCAGACACACCTTCCTTGGTAGTCTGAGCTTGAACTGAGCAGTACAGACCCCTCCAACATCTGAACATGGACTGTGGGGAGTGCCAGCCAGCCAGGTGAAATAGCTGTACCCCATCCTCTGTATTTAATCAGCTCTATTGGAAATACTTAGCATGGCTTCTGTTAGCCCTTATAGACAATTGCAAGCAAAAGTCTGCAAATTTTTAGTATCTTATCTATATTCTCTCCAACCGCAAAGGTCATATTCCTTATTTAGGGTAATCTGTGATTAAATTCAGGACTTGGAGAGGAAAAGGGGTAGGGTTTGGGGCAAATGGAGTTCTTTGGTAGTAAGCTACAAATGGACTCTGGCTAACTTAAGGAAAGAAGGAGTCCCTGATAGCAAGTGAGCAGCACACAGAATCAAAGGAGCCGATTTGGAAAGAGTAGGAACTAGAGCCATTCCAGAGATCTGGGACCCAGGAACCAAAGGACTGTACCTTAAGGGTGTTTCACCAGCCTGAACCTACCCAAGCCACATTCCAGGAAGGGTGTGGCCCCCTGCAGTCAGGTGCCTACCTTTGGCTGCTGGAAGGCAGGATGAATTGATAAGCAGTCCTCCCAAGCTGTAACTGGTTGAGGAAGAGTAGTTTCTCAGCTGTTTCCTAGAGAAGGAAGAATAGCATTACAATAAACACACCCTACAGTGCACTTCAGAAAAGATCTTCAGTCCTAAATTAGAATGCATTATATACAAAAACTTTAAGAGCATTGTGGTGGGCGAGGTGTCTCCTGCCTGTAATCCCAGAACTCTGGGAAGCTGAGTGGGGTGTATTGCTTGAGATGAGGAGTTCCAGATCAGCCTGAGAGACAGAGTCTCTAAAAATGGCCTGGCATTGTAGTGGGTACCTGTAGTTCCAGCTACGTGGGAGGCTGAGGCAACAGGATCACTTGAGCCCAAGTGTTTGAGGTTGCTGTGAGCTATGACGCTACAGCACTTTACCTAGGGTGACAGAATGAAACTGTCTCAAAAAGAAAAAAAATTGTACTTGAGGTAGAACACCCAGGGCAATGTTTCTAGAACTTTCTATAGTTAGGAGGAATAAACTTTAGTGACCTAGTACACAGAATGGTGAATATAATAAATGGTAACATAGGCTGGGCACGGTGGCTAGTGCCTGTAATCCCAGCACTTTGAGAGGCTAAGGCAGGCGGACTGGCTGAGCTCAGAACTTCGAGACCAGGCCCAGCAAGAGCGAGACACCCCCCTCAGTAAAAAAAAAAAAAAAAGCCAGGGGTTGTGGCGGTCGCCTTGGGAGGCTGAGGCAAGAGGATCACTTTAGCCTAAGAGTTTGAGGTTGCTGTGAGCTATGACACCATAGTACTCTACCCAGGACCACAAAGTGAGACTCTGTCTCAAAACAAATAACGCTCGGTGCCTGTAGCTCAGCGGCTAGGGCTCCAGCCGCATACACCAGAGCTGGTGAGTTTGAATCCAGCCCCGGTCTGCCAAACAACAATAACAACTGCAACAAAAAATAGCCGAGTGTTGTGGAGGCGCCTATAGTCCCAGCTACTTGAGAGGCTGAGGCAAGAGAATAGCTTAAACCCAAGAGTTTGAGGTTCCTGTGAGCTGTGACACCATGGCAGTCTACCCAGGGCAACATAGTAAGACTGTGTCAAAAAAAAAAAAAAAAGAAAAAACAACCACCAAACAATAAATGGTAATATATTGTATATTTCAAAATTGTTAAACAAGCAGATTTTAAATGTTTTCCCACAAAAAAAGGATGGGAGGTGATAAATGTATTAATTAGCTTGATTTAATCATTCCACTATGTAAACAAGTATCAAAGTATTACATCGTGCCCAATAAATATATGATTATATCAACTGAAAATAAAATGTTTAAAAAGACTCTGAATGTGAAGCCTTCTCAGCACTGCTGATGGATTGGGGCAAGCCAAGAAGAGATTCTTATTATTTTTTGTTTGACAAATATTTATTTACTATGCCCCAGTGATCCTAAACCCAAGCCTCACTGATTCTGGTCTATGTCATTTCCTTTATTCACTGTCACCAATGCAGAGTTCATGTTGCTTAACATCAACAGCTAGCATGGCAGGGTAAGTTGGCCTTATAGAAATCCAGAGAGACACCCAACAAAGGTTCAGTATTAACGCATTCATAAATAGAAAACAATTACTTCACTTTACCTAATAAAATATCATAAAAGTAAATGAAAACAAAGTACAATATGTTTTCTATTATAATTTTCCTTCAACTCCCTCTCACACAATTGCATTAAATTTAAATTGCATTAAATATTTTAAGAGAAATTACTTAGAATTCTACACTAAAACAATTCTTTTCATTTGTAGTACTCTTCTTCTACCATTTATTTTTCCCTAGATGCATGTTTTTTTCCTATTTAGATGGGTAACGTGTGTCCATTAGAGAAATTTTTTAATAGGGCAAGATATGAAGAATAAAATAACCATCATCCATACGCCAGTACCAAGAGACAAGGGCTATTAATATTGTGGCATATTTTCTTCTGTTCTTAACAATTTGAATGAAAATAATTTGACCAGAAACAAAACTGCTGCTCTTAATGCTCCTCTTTTGCTTGTATCATTTTCAGATTTTTCTATAACAAGCTTTGTTTTTGTAATAGGAAAAAACAAACAATAAAAGAAAGTATGTATCAAAGAGCAGGATCTGTATATCTTTTTCATCCAGCTATCTCCACTTCCCAGTACATCAAGTACTCCAAAGATTTGTGTTGTTTTTTTTTAATGGCTAAGATTTTTCATCCCAAAACTAGTGAGACACAGTTGCTAATGAAAATGGACTCACTCCGCAGGGATGTCTGGGTATTATTTCTCTCTCTGATTTCTTTTAATAAGCACTTCATTCTACCACATATGATCACTTTTGCTGTCTTAAACTTCACCACTCTTTGCCTCAGTTTCCTCACATGGTGAGCACTGGTCCAGGTGCTAGGGGCACCACAAAACAAAGATTCTGTCACCAAATTTACATTTTAGTGTAGGGAGAAAGTCTGTGAACAAACATTTGTGTGGTGGCTATAAGGGCTATGAAATAATAAAGAAAATAAAGGGGATAGGAAGTGGTTACCTGTGGGGGTTGATGAGAATGGTTGCTATTTTACAACGGGTAATCCAGGATAGCTAAAGGTTTAAAGAATATCCTAGTGTAGTGTTTTTCAAACTTCAAGTTGTGAATAAGGTGATCTTCATTTTCAAAAAAATGAATAACATTCATGCTTGTTTGTGCCTTACTCAATTAGGTGAAGAGACACAAAAAGACAACTGCAGAAAAAGTGCCAGAAAAGATTAGGACCAGAGCTAAGAGGTTGGGAAGAACACAAAACAAAACTGAAGAGCTAAGCAATCCAAAAAAGAAAACTGGCATAGCTTTTTCATACAAAAAAAAAAAAGGACCTAATAGGAAAAAGGCAAAAAGGTTTTTTAAAAGAACAGATTCAATTCAACAGCAATAGAAAAAAATCCAAATATAACGAAACATGCTGTACGTGATACTTTCAGATTAAGTGTAGGATGGTGTGTTACTATTCCCAGAAATTCACCAAATATATGCTCCACACTTCCTTCTCTGACCCTCAGCTCCTGCTAGAGAGTATAAATATTTTAAAGCCGTGTCATCTGGGAAGATTTCTTTTCTCAGTCTTTTAAACTTTTATTTTATTTTATTTCATTTCATTTTTTGAGACAGTCTCACTCTCTTGCGCTGGGGTTGAATGCCCCAGCGTCATCATAGCTCACAGCAACCTCAAACTCTTAGGCTCAAGCAATCCTCCTGCTTCAGTTTTTGTGTTTTTAGTAGAGCTAGGGTCTCGTTCTTTCTCAGATTGGTCTCTAACTCCTGAGCTGAAGCCATCAGCTCTCTTGGCCTCCCAGAATGCTAGGATTGCAGGCATGAGGTCATCGCTCCTGGATCTTAAACATTTATTTTAGTAGGTTTTGAAACTCATATCTCCCGATCAGAAATGACTAAATTGTACTAAAGAGACAGATTTTTTTTTTGATGTGCACATCAGGTTCCCACTGAAGCAGAGCAGTGAGACACAATTATTCTAGAACAAAGCGAGCAAACTGTACAGTCCTCCTGGCTAAATCAAACCCACCTAGTGTTTCTGTATGGCCCTCAAGTTAACAATGGTTTTTCCACTTTCAAGGTTGAAAAAAATCTGAAGACTATTTTGTGACCCATGAAAATTATATGAAGTTCAAGTTTCAGTGAGTGTCTATAGTTTTATTGAAACACAACCAAATTTATCCATTGCTTTTGTTCTGCAACACCGCAGAGTCCAGTAGTTAACCCCAAAGCCTAAAATACTTATTCTCTGGCTCCTCTTAGAAAAATGTTTGGCAACTAGCGTTCTAGAATAGGAAGGCTGTACTCCTTCAACACCCTTCCAACCCTCTTCCTTCTCCAGCCACCCCCCCTCAGCTTTAGTCACCAACAAGATTCCTGGACCTGACATGGAAGGATGGTGTTATAATAATGGATTGTATCCTATCGGACACCAGAGACACGAGACAATAAAGTTCTACATAAGGGAAGGTGACTGGTTCTGTCACTGCCTAGAGTAACGTCGAGGTTTGCCTCCCTATCAGGAAAATGGGCAACACAGCGGCATCTGCATGATTGCGTTTGAGCATAAAGGCGCTTGGAAAGGCATCAAGGCAGCAAATGTTGGGGAGTGCTTTTGCAAGGGGAGCCTCTCTCGGAGTCTGGGCGTAGATTGCGGTTCCCTTTGCACTAGACACCTCGGCCGCCTTCCCCCACCCCAACCCCCACTGCTCCTACCCTTCGTTTCTTCTCTGCATTCCCTTTTGGCCTAGCAGCCTGCTTTCTCCTCACCGCCGCCAGCCACCACACACACACAGGCACGCACGCACACACGCCTGCCTCAGGGCAGAGCAGGGCTCCAGTCAGCTGGCCCGCGTCAGCCCAGCCCGGCTCTATCCAGATTTGTCTGCTTAGGGTGGGGTCGCCCTGGGACCCCAGCAGGTGACAAGAATGACTCAGCAGGGGCCGGGGTTGGGACCAGTTAGGAACGCCAGTGCAGGAATAAAATCCCCTGCAGGAGGAAGAGGGAGCAAATCATCTTTTTAAGGTCCCAAACATGCGAACGAGAGAAAATGTAATTCCAGTCAGCTTTGGCCCGTCAGCGGCCTGTGCCGCCACAGGCTGCGTGTTTAGCCTAACAGGGAGGCCCAGCGGCTGCTGCAGGCAGAAAACGCCCGCGGCCTCCACAGAAGTCGCCTTCGCTTCCTATAAACCCCACCTCTGTCAGACCGGGCCCCAGGAAAGGCCAGTCGGCTGGAGGGGAACCTTTCAGGGATGCAGAGAATTGCATGTCCGTGATTATCAGGGAGACTTTGAGTGCACAGTAATCTCTCAAAAATAGGAACCATTTTCCACTCTCGCTCTGAGGTTTTGCTTGGCTAAGCGGCGGCAGCCTCCCTGCCCCCCTCTCTTCCACCCCCACCACCTCGGCCGCTTCAAGCAACCACGCCCCGCGGGCCCCAAGGCTCGCCGCCACGGGGCTCGCGGCCCCCGCGCAGCCCGCACGCCGCGCCTCCATTCGCCCCGCCCCCGCGCACCACCATCCGCCCCCGCGGCCAGGCCTGGGAGCGCCGGGCTAGTCCTCGCGCATGCGCACTGCCAACTTCCTGCCGCCGAACGCCCTGCCTACCCTCAGAAGTCCGCCTCCAAACGCCGCGTGAGACCCGCCCGCCTCTCGTCATTGGTCGAGACGCCTGAGCCGTTGGCTCCCAGGCCCGCCTCTCCACCGCCTCTCACTTTTCCCAGGGCGGATGCGCCTGCGCTCAGCTGCCTGGGCGGGCTGGGAGGCGCGGGTTGAAAAGTCTCGTTCCAAGTTTGGAGAGAGAGAGAAGAGCGCCTCAGACCTCGGTACCCGCGAGCGGGGAGGAGGCAGCAAAGAAAGACGCGGTGTCTGGGGAGTACCCAGGCCGCAAGCCGGAGCTCAGGCTTCGACAATTAGGAGAGTGTGACGTGCCTGGGAAAGGCAGGAGCGCCAGCGGTCCGGCTACTCTAGTGAGGGGAGTCCGAGGCGGCGACGAGGGGCGAACAACCCGACGCAAGATGGCGAGTAAAGAGAGTAAGAGGCCCTGCGGGGCGGCGCGCGCCGGGACCGCGGGGGGCGGCGGGCGCGCGAGGCCGCGGCACGCGCCGGCGAAAGGCGCGAATTGGCGTGTGGAGTGGGGGGCGGGGCCGGGCGCGAGGCTGGGCGCGCGCCTCGAGGGGCCTGCGCGGGACGGGGCCGCGCGAGGAGGGCTCGGAGCACTTCCGGAGCCGGGCGCGGGGCCGAGAGCGGGGCTCCCTCCCCCCTCCGCTCCACCCGCGGCTGCGCTCCCTACGCGCGGCACTCTCAGCCCCGGGGCGGAGGCGGGCGCCCCCGCGGGGAAACAAGCGCGGCGGCTCCTTCCACGCGCGCGTCGACCGCCTCAGTGTCACGGCCGTCGTCCCGGGGGTTCTGGAGCCCGCTGGCTTATGGCTGCCGACGCGGGCGTCGTGGGAGCAGCGGCCTTTCCCGGCGGGGGATGGAGGGAGCGGGCCTGTGGGTTTCTGCTGCACGTGGTTTCATCTCCCTCAGTGGGTCGCGCAGCCTTTCTGCGCACAGGTCTTCATCTTAGAACAGGTGCGAACGCCTGCAGCGGGCTGGATGATCTCGCTGTCGGCGTGATTACCCGGCTTGGTATACGCAGGAGGTATTAACCTCAACGTACAAAAAAATAAGCTTCCTGGTGTTATTTTATCCGCACTGTGGAAGAGCAGTTAGTTGTTGGTGTCCACGTTAGAGGTAGAAGGGAAGAGTGGACGAGGTGTGGCCATCTTGAGGTGACCTCCAGGATCCGTGTACGAATTCTGACTTGGGTTTTTTCCAGACGCTTAATCGTATGGGCTTTCTCCAAATTTCAGTGTTTGAAGATACTGTGGAGGAGCGTGTCATCAATGAAGAATATAAAATCTGGAAGAAGAATACACCGTTTCTGTATGACCTGGTTATGACCCATGCTCTTCAGTGGCCCAGTCTTACCGTTCAGTGGCTTCCTGAAGTGACTAAGTAAGGGTTTCTGACAAGTTTTATTTTGCTTAAATAAATGTCCTGAATTTCCTAGTTTTGGCGTTTTGTGCATGGAACATAAGTATGTAATCACCCGTTGGATGAGGTGGCAGGTGGTTTTTATTTTCAAAACTTAAGTGATTATAAGGAGATGATTTCTGACGTGTGTGATTTTTAAAAGAGAAAGAATCTTCTGTTAATGGCGTTTAGAGCAGAAACTATGGTTGACATTTCTTGGGCTTAAATGTATTCCAGTATCTCTCTGGGCCTCACACTGATGCATTTCTTTAAAATTTTGTTCAAAAATAGCATATGTACAGAAAAGTTAACAAATCACAATCATTGATTTGTGGAATTGATTGCTTGAGGAATTTTTACAGAGTGAACACACACATGATCTGCACCCAAGATGAATATATTTTAATTGGCAAAGGGAAAGAGAACTTGGCAACAATTGGCCAGAGAAAAGGTGTTGTTATTGGCTTACAGTATGGAATACATTTTGAGGTTGCTGTTAGTCTTCCTAAGAGTGTTCTTTTCCGCTATTCCTAAAATTTTTCTGGTAATATTGCTAACATTTATTGAACATTTAGAACAGGGTCTGGCACATCTGAGGAGTTTTACATCCCATTATTGGGCATAACTCTCCTAACAGCATTCTGATGTGTGTACTTTTTATCATCCTTGATTTATTAAAGAGGAAACTGGGGCTGAGAGGTTAAGTGCCATGCCCAGGATGGCACAGCTGGTAAGTGGTGGCTTGGACTTAACCAACCCAGACCTGTTGGCTCCAAAGTTGACACAGCTCCTGCATTGTACTACAGTTCTCATATGTTTGTACCTTTTCTGGTAGGAGTTTGGCCATGTATTCTATGCTAAATTGGTGTATTGTGCACATACATGATAAAATGAGGATTAACTCAAACCCTAATTTAGAAAGAGAATTTTATATAAAATTATTCTTATAATGGCCAGATTCTTCATGGGCAAACACTGAGTTTCATACACATAAGGACTTCCATTGGGGTTCCCCAGAATCAATCAAAATAACAAATGTGCAGATGTGAGAAGAGCAGAAAGGAACTAAATGATGGAGACTTCTTAGCATTGACATTTATAATTACCTTTGAATGGATTTAAAAATAGAGCATTGTGTTGTACATTTGTCTCTTGGTCTTCCTGTGAAACAGATTTAAAATGTAACAAAATTTACCCTTTGGGGTTTTTTGTTTTTTTTGGACACAAGAGTCTTAAGCTGTTGCCCTGGGTGAAGTGATGTGACGTCACAGCTCACAGCACCCTCCACCTCTTGGGGTTAAGCAATTTTCTTGCATCAGCTTCCCAAGTAGCTGGGGCTACAGGTGCCTGCCCTGACACCCGGCTATTTTTTTTTTTTTTTTTTTTTTTTTGGCCAGGCAGGGCTTGAACCCGTGACTACCTCCAGTATATGGGGCCAGCGCCCTACTCCTTTGAGCCACAGGCGCCACCCACCTGGCTATTTTTTGTTGCAGTTGTCATTGTTTTCAGTGGCCCTGGCTGAGCTCGAACCTGCCAGCCTTGGCTGGCGCCGTAACCACTGTGCTGTGGGCGCTGAGCCTTGTTTTTTGTTTTTTGAGACAGAGTCTCACTTTGTCGCCCTTGGTAGAGTGCTATGGTAATGTGCTCACAGCAACCTCAAAACTCCTGGTTTTAAGCGACTTTTGCCTCAGCCTTCCAAGTAGCCGGGACTATAGGTGCCCTCCACAATGCCTGGCTATTTTTAGAAACAGGGTCTCATTCTTGCTCAAGTTCATCTGGAACCTGTGAGCCCAGGCAATACACCCGCCTCAGTATCCCAGCGTGTTGGGATTATAGGCATGAGCCACCGTACCCGGCCTACTTTGTCTCTTAGGAAAAAAAGAAAGAAATTGATTTTTTTAACTGGTAGATACTTCATATCTCTTGCTAATTTTCTTAAATATGTTGAGACTAATTTAGTCTCTAAAACTTTGTAATATTAAACATTCAGACAGTACAAAAATTTACAGAGTGAAAAATAAGTCCCTTTTCCACATTACCTATTTTCCTCGTTCTCTACCCCAGAGCAGAGATAGTCACTGTTTTTAATTTCTCACCCGTCCTGCCAAGCATGTAGAAGTGCATACCTGTATCTTCATTTTTTTTTTTGAAACAGAGTCTAACTATGTCACCCTTGGTAGAGTGCCGTGGCATCAGCTCAGCAACCTCTAACTCTTGGGCTTAAGTGATTCTCCTGCCTCAGCCTCCCAAGCAGCTGGGACTACACAGACACTGGCCACAACACCTGACTAATTTTCTGTTGCAGTTGTCATTGCTGTTTAGCTGGCCTGGGCAGGGTTCTAACCTGACAGCCTGGGAGTATGTGGCTGGCACCCTACCCACTGAGCTACAGGCACTGCCGTCTTCATCTTTTTTATGGTAGAAAATTCTTCTCTTGAATTTTTAAGTAAGAGTATATATTGGAGACATTTTCCTATTAGCATACTTAGATAAGTTCGATCTTTTTAAGATGTTACAGAATTTTATTTATGGATATAGTGTATAATTTTTATGTCACCAGGTCCTTACCAATGGATGTTTATGTTTTTGATATGCTACTGCAAGCAGTACTGCTGAGAACAATCTTCTAATATGTTGTATGTTTGTGATTTTCCTAGCAGTGGAGTTACTGGGACAAAGGATCCTGGTACTGAAAATAGATAAGCTCTTTAGACTCTTCTATTTGTCCTTCTACAGCAGTGGCTCTCAACCTTCCTAATGCCATGACCCTTTAATACAGTTCCTCGTGTTGTGGTGACCCCCAACTATAAAATTATTTTCGTTGATTTTATGGTTGGGGGTCACCACAACATGAACTGTATTAAAGGGTCGCAGCATTAGGAAGGTTGAGAACCACTGTTATACAGCCTGTAGGTTGTATCCAATATTGGAGGAAAAGAGTGTTACATTCATTAGTTCAGGAAAGTAGTCTGTCTTAATGATGAAGATAAAAGGATTTTTAGTAAAAAGAAAAGTCTTTATATAGACAAATTAGGGGGAAATAGAATAAATGAATTTGAATCGAGGAATTTTTAAGATCTTGCAGTCCATCTTGGGGCAGTGCTCCTTAGAAAGGGGCTATGATGAATTGACCTGTCTACCTATAACTTTTACCTGTTAGTCCTATTTTCCTGCTTAATTCCACAAAAATCAAGCCACTTTTTTCCCCTTATGTCAATCCTAACATAAGTCTGTGGTGCCTCCTTTCTCTCAAGCATTGATATTTTTTTCATATTTTTTCAAATGTTATAAGATATATTTAAATTTCTTCCTTTTTTCCTTTTTTTTTTTTTTTTTTTAGAAAGGGTCTCACTATGTAACCCTAATTAGAATGCCATGGCATCACAGCAACCTCAAACTCTTGGGCTAAAGTGATCCTCTTCCCTCAGCTTCCCAAGTAGCTACAGGCGCCCACCACAACACCCAGCTAGTTTTTCTGTTTTTAGTAGAGATGGTGTCTCATTTTTGCTCAGGCTGGTCCTGAACTCCTGAGCTCAGGCCATCCACCTGTCTCAGCCTCCCAAAGTGCTAGGATTAATGTCAGGAGCCATGGGTGCCCTGCGAAATTTACTTTTTTTTTTTTTTTTTTTTAAAGAGACAGGGTCTTAATATTTTGCAAGAATCAGATAAGAACTCCCAGGCTCAAGCAATCTTCCTGCATCAATATCCCAAGTGGTTAGGACTACAAGTACTTGGCTTTCCCTTTCATTTTAAGCCACTATTCTCTGTAAAGGCTCATTTTGTTCAGGACCATGTGAAGACATTACTTAGAACCTAACTGTTTAAATGTGGTGTTGCTGGTTAACAATAAATGGGTAAGCTGGGTGGTACTGCACACCTACTCAGGATCACTTGAGCCCAGGAGTCCAAGTTCAGCCTGGGTAAGACCTCCTCTAGAAATATGGCAGAGGGGTCACTTGCTCATGCGCAGTTGCCTACCCCTCATATATAAAAGTCATCTAAGATGAAATTAATTACTTTTTTTGATAACTATGTCATATTTTTGGCGTATCACATGTATCAGCTAAGACCCATGTCTTTTTCCAAACAAGTTGCCGTTAACTTAGCCATGGCTGCCTTATTCTGTTCTTAAGGTGGGGTGTTTGTTTTTGTTTTTTTTTCTTAGTAAAATTTCATCTTATTTTTCTTCAGTTATTACTAAATTATACGCCTAGAAGTAACCTTCAGGCTTTTTTTTTTAACCATTGAATCCTTTATACAACTGAAATTTAGAAACAGATAAAATGGTCTAACTTATCTGGTGTTGGGACCTAGAGCCCTACTACTCGTCTTCCGTGGAGCACTGTTGAAAATTGCTATTGTAGAAAATAAAAAGAGAAGGCCTTACTGATAGATAGCAATGCAAAAATCACTGCTTGGCCCAACATGCCAAGAGGCATTGGCAAATTCTTTGTCTTCAGGGTGAGCCTCCACAGAACAAAGACCCCTTGATAAAGTCAAGAATGCTCATTCCTTAAACTTCAGATGTCATAAACATAAATAAAGGGTTTCACATTATACCATTAGCACTTACAACCTATTTTTTAGGTGCAAAAACTGAGGCCCCAGGAAGGTTGAGATGTAAGCAGTTGCACATAGGTAATTTTAGTTCAAGCCAGGATTTAAATCCAGTTTTTTTACTCAACACTTTATTTTTTCCATTCTATCTTGTTGCCTCTTACTAGGAAACAGCTAGGGTTTTTTTTTTTTTTTTTTTGGTAGAGACAGAGTCTCATTTTATCGCCCTTGGTAGAGTGCCGTGGTAGTGTCACACAGCTCACAGCAACCTCCAACTCCTTCCTGGGCTTAGGCAATTCTCTTGCCACAGCCTCCCGAGTAGCTGGGACTACAGGTGCCTGCCACAACACCCGGCTATTTTTTTGTTGCGATTTGGCCAGGGCTGGGTTTGAACCCACCACCCTTGGTATATGGGTTTGGCGTCCTACTCACTGAGCCACAGGCGCCGCCCAGCTAGTATATTTTAATATACTAAAGCAGATTTTTTTAGGTAGGAAATCGTGATTTATGTTTGGATCAGTGATAGTTTCTTATATAGATGTTAGTCTTTATTTACTGAAATGGGTGTAGTGTTCACATTGATAACCCAAGCAGAGGAGGATGGCTCTAGAAAAGAAGCAAGACCTCTGCATTCATGTTGTGGTTAAAATATTCTATATTACATTTGCACATGGGATTATATAGTTGGTAACCAGAGTGGGAGTAGGTACGTAGTTAAGGCTCAGTATATATTTGCTAAAGAAATTCTAATGCATTTTGAGAGAACTAGGTTGAGTTATCAACTGAAGATTTCTTATAGGATTAGTATGACTTATTTTCTTTCTTAAACAGACCGGAAGGAAAGGATTATGCCCTTCATTGGCTAGTGCTGGGGACTCATACATCTGATGAGCAGAATCATCTGGTGGTTGCTCGAGTACATATTCCCAATGATGATGCACAGTTTGATGCTTCCCATTGTGACAGTGATAAGGGTGGTAGGTATACTGTATATTCCAATATTGATGTCAAAATGAGTATTCCTCTTTCAAAGCATAAAACATTAAAACTTTATACTATTTAGCTTTGGGTCCAGCAGTTTGACTTCTAAAACTTCATTCTACAGAATTATTCACCCACATGTGTGCAAGGACTTCACAGTAGTATTTATTATTTGCAGGATCAAAAAATTAGGATCAGCCTAGCAACCCAGATGTTGGTTTGTAGGAAATTGGTTAAACACATAACATGTTATAATACTCCATTTTGGTAAAAGTAATAATATGTGTTGGTGTATGCATAGAAAAAAATCAGAAGGCATATGTACCAAAAAGTTAATAGTGAGGGAGTTTTTGGTCAGGGAGAAGGCCAGTGGTGGTATGGTTAATTTAAGAAGCTGTTGACTTCTTTTTAACCACTCCAAATTTGGTGATTTTGTTAGAAGGACTCACAAGAGCAAATTATACTTGTGGCTAAAGTTTGTTACAGTAAAGAATACAGAACAAAAGCAGCAGGAAAAAGATAAGCATCAGGGAGTTCAGGGAGGTCTGGCACAAGCCTTGTCCAAGGCCACACAGGATGTGCTTTTTCTTTGGCAGCAAACTAGAGGGACATGTGTGAAATATCTCTGTCCAGGGAAAACTCATTTGAGGCTTTTTTTTTTTTTTTTTGAGACGGAGCCTCAAGCTGTCCCCCTGGGTAGAGTGCCATGGCATCACAGCTCATAGCAACCTCCAACTCCTGGGCTCAAGCGAGTCTCCTGCCTC
>CAUYQV010056934.1:0-47640 GCA_963574575.1 Galagoides demidoff | reverse complement strand
CAAGCTATCCCCCTGGGTAGAGTGCCATGGCATCACAGCTCATAGCAACCTCCAACTCCTGGGCTCAAGTGAGTCTCCTGCCTCCGCCTCCCAAGTAGCTGGGACCACAGGCGCCCGCCACAACGCCCGGCCATTTTTTGATTGCAGCCATCATTGTTGTTTGGTGGGCCTGGGCTGGGGATTCGAACCCACCACCTTAGGTGTACGTGGCTGGTGCCTTAGCCGATTGAGCCACAGGCGCTGAGCCACTAATGAGTGATTGATCTCATCTCATTAGAGCACTAGATTACTTGAAGGCCTGTCCCCAGGCTGCAAAACATCTCTAGGCTAGCCAGAAGACTGTCCTTCTTTCCATATTTCCCTCAAGAATCGGTGACTGTTCTTATAAGCATGATGTTCATTCTCCTACATATCCCCCTTTCTGTTTAAGATAGTCATCTGTTCTTCTTGTTGAGCAGCTCTACTTCTAGCTAAGCAAAGGAACAAAAAACACAAAATAATTAACAAAATTACACCAGTGAAGCCAATAAGGGCCTTCACAGAGGAAAAGGGAGAGGGATTAGGCATACTGTTGAAAATGTTTAGGATTGAGTAGTGGAACTTTGTATCCATTCTCCCACTCCAAACAGAGGCTCCAACTGCCATTAGGGAAAAGGGATGCTGATTGCTCTAAACTACTTCCTGTTGGAAATGGATGGTGATATAGGGAGGCAGTTAGAAGTTCTTCAGAGGTGGTTGATTCAGGGTTCATGGTAAATGGACTCTTGCTCATGTTGAGCTTTGATCCAGTAGTCAGGCAGCCTTTGCTTTTCTTGTCATTCTGCAATGATATGAGCAAAACCTTGGCCCCAACGTAACACCCAATCAAGTTCCCATTCAAACATCTCAGATTTTATCACATGCTGGCAAATCGAAAGCAGCACTACCTGGGGTGACATGCAAAAGGGATTGGATGGGCTAAAGTTGCTGGTGAGTGGGTAGCTCCTCTTATCTGTATTTTTTGCCCATGGGCTCTGGGTTGATCCTGACTGATAGTTTCCCTGTTGTAATGGTGTTCCATTCTTATCAAATTGGGAGCAGCACTCATTTGCCCAATGGAACCTCCTTTTACACCTGGGGTGTACACCTGTGGGTTTACATCCTCCTTGTTTCTTTTGATTATTGAATGAGAAATTGCTTTTCCCATTGGTATTCTGATTGCTGTTCCTTTTCCAACATTCTTTTCTCATATGGCCTAGTTTCCCAAAATTATGGCATTTAGTAGTTTTAACAGTGAAATAATTCAATCAGTCTTCTACCTGTTAATCTGAGCTGTCATGATAGTCATTAAGGTATCTCTTGGTCTATTAGTATTTGTGTCACATACTTCCTCTTCTGAGAAAGAACTAGAAGAACTCTCATAAGTTTTATGTTTTTTATTTTTTGGAATTTTGTTCAGTTTATTATCCTGGTTTTACTGATGGGTTAAAGTGGCAATGGATGAGGAGACTCAGGTTCTACAGACTTGTATTCTCTTACATCTTTCTTTTTTCTCTTATCTTTCTCTTTTTCTGATTGAACCTTCTGTAATATAACATTATCTTCCTTATCTTCCTTGTATCCTCTCACATCTTTCTTTCATCTCTTATCTTTCTCTTTTTCTGATTGAACCTTCTGTGTTATAACATTATCTTCCTCATCAGTATCAAATTTTTGCAACTCTAGGGATGGGGAGTTACCCATTGCTTCCCCATAATCTCCCTCTGGCTGTTTGGTCCTCAGCAGTCGACCACCGGCATCTTGCTGACTACATCACTTGTCAGCACCACCAAGTCCCCAGTGCCAGAAGCAGGAAATAGCCAGTATGCTGATTGAAAGTACAGGTTTGCAAGAGGTGCAGGAAAACCTCTACTTCTCTCTGATGGCTATTTATTGAGATGATACATAACAGGTGTGGGGAGTGCCCAGTAATCACATACAAGGGCTACATGCTTAAGGATTGTTATGTGCTCTTTCCCCATGGGTTCAACTCCCACCCTGAAGCATTACAAATGTTCAAGGTCTAACATCTGCTTACTAACAAGGGAATGATCTCATTGCATTAGGGCACTAGATTACTTGAGGGCCTGTCCCCAGGCTATAAAACATCTCTAGGTTGGGCAAGAGGCTGTTCTGCTTTCAGCGTTTCCTTGTTTCCTTCAAGAATCAGTGACTGTTCTTATAAGCATGGTGTTCATTCTCCTACAAGGTATCAGTAGAATATGATGAGATTTTAACAGGATATTTAAACTGAGGTGTCCATAGCCACCAAGATTTACTGTATAATAAATTCTATAATCAGTTCACCATACACATGAGGTAGAAGATTTTACAGTATATTTCCTCAGCACTAAAATTTGTCTCATCACTTACACAAATAGGATCTGATTAAGGAACAGAGATGGTGTATACATGTGTTTCTAAGGAGGGAGCAGGTGTCACCCTGTGTGGTTTAAGAGGCTGCCACCTCCTTCACCTCAGACTTAGGAAGGGGCTTCAGAAAGACACCAAGGGAACCTAGAAGATATCTATTGCCTGATTGACACCTAAAGTTTGAGAGCCATGGAAGCAGGGTAGAGACACCTATTCTGGAATTATCCACAGGTCCTGAACTGCTGGTTCCAGGATGCATGTGGGCTCTTAGCTAAGCCAGTGGAGGAGAGGCAGGCAGAGGGTCATCTCAGGTCATGTGCAAATAACCTTCAGGAGGGCATAGAAAAACCTCCAGGCAAGAATTTGAGAATGAATCTCTAATGTGAAGGAAGAAGGAAGATCTGAAGTAAAGATACATTATTCTAAATCAAAAAAGATGTTGGAAAGAACCAAAAAAAAAAAATTGCCACAAGAATATCAGTATTAATTGTGTGTATATATAGAGCCAGCCAGCCAAGTAAGACAGTTCTAATTATAATCTCCCCTCTGTCCCAGGTTACAACAATGTGATTCTAAAGACCTCCTTACTAGAGAGTGGGAGACGAGCTGAGGAGAAAGAGAGACAGAGACAGAGTGAGAGTTTGCTGAGAGCAGATCACCCTTCCGCAAAGGCAGGCTATAGGCAAACACAAGGTAAGGAAGAGGGTAAAATTTTATTATGAAGTATATATGCTCATCAAGCATTCTTTTTTTCAAATATTAGTTAAAAATATTAAAATTTGGTTTTGTTTTTTTTTTTGCCTGAAAAATATCTATGAGATTAGTTAGGACTGATCTTAAAAGATATGTATGTGCTGTACTCAAATGTCCATCCTGAAAGTAAAAAAACATTATTCCCAGGTCACTCGATTTAAGGTAACAGTAGAGGATTAAATGAAGTTGTGTTTTGTTGTATCTCATGAATCACATTTGACATAGTTGTTACAGAAGGAAGGAAGAAATATAAGAAGAGGAAGATGATCAGAAAGAAGAAAAAGTAAGCAGATGAATTTTCCATTTTTTCTTATCCCACATGAATTTAAACAGAGGACCTGAAGCTTGACTCGCCCAAAGTTTTAGGATCCTGTTTATGAGATCTATTCTATATTCTTCATTTTATTCTGTATCTATTTTATCCATGATAGAAGATATATCCCCATATTCCCTAACCTTGTCATTCTTAATGTATTCAGATTTAAAATCATATTTAAAGGAAGCCAGAAATAAATGAAGTGTGGGAATTCAGACTTTCAATTTTTTTCCCACTCTACCCTGTGCCTCATTATTTTACAACAATTTCAGTTTAAAATTCAGCGAAGTATCAATGAACTATTAAATATGATCTAAGGGTATCAGAAAGTCATTCATCCCAGCTGTCAGCAAACCCGGTGTACCAAAGTAATAGCTTAGTTCTTTCTAGGAATCTACGGTACATTAACAATAAACATGTTTATAGAAAATGTTTGAGAGTCTTGGAGAATTATCCCAATAAACACTGCCGTAATTATAACTATGAATTAAAATAATAATAGCTCCTCTAGGGAACAAAAAACTCTTCTGTGAAAATTTTTTTATAATTTCAATCAAAGCTTAAAATTTTTTTATCTAGAGTCAAAGCAGAAGGAAGAAATGAACAGTTTATCTATAATAAACTGGGAAATAACTTACACAAAATAAACAGAGATCAGGAACCAGATACACATATAATTACCCATCAAGAAATTTAGAAAGAAAAGGCTCTGTATTCATGATCTATAGATTTAAATCCACAGCAAACTGAAGAAATTCGAGCTGATGGCTAGACTGATATAACAAAAATGAATGATCATTTAAATATTACTAAGGTACTATGGGCTGTAACCTGGGACACATAAGGTCACTTAAATATTACTAAGGTACTGTAGGGTGCCTGGTGTCGAGATAGGGTACATGCAAAAAACAGAAAGAAAAGACATGATTGTTAAGCCGATAAGGAGCCTAAACGGAAAGCTAGAAAAAAATGAAGCTATATTTTTAAAGTTTTCCATGAAATATGTAGCTGTGTAGAAATCAAATAAAATGCTGTCGGGACTTGCAGTGTGATATCAGACAGTTAAAAAGGCATAATCAGGAGGGTTTTTCAAAGGGTTGTCCAGTTTAAAGTATTAGTATCATATGAGAGTAAAATACTTCACTCAGTGCTTACACTTGGGGTTTCCACATGATCCAATGTGGGCATCATCCCATCTCAGTTCCTCATGTCTCAGAAGCATGTAATAAAATCCATGACACTGAATTCTACAAACATTCCCCATTTGTATATAGAGTGCCCACGTGTGTATGTGTATACAGTATTAATATGTACTATATACTAAAGTTAGTAAATATGAAATTTTTAATTTCCTTAAGCACTAAGTTTGATAGTAGATACATCTATCATATTACTTTGACACTTGTTTTATTTTATTGTGAAGACAAATCCTCATTCTTTTCATTGCACATTTGCAAAGATTGTGATTATCTTTCAAATTTTGTTAAGGTCAATTTTGTGAAATTGTGGATAAGTAAAAAATTCGTGTTATGTTTGAATTTGAGTTCCAGTGTGGGACCAATGCAGCACAGACAACTGGAAATATCAACACAAGTGTTTGGAAAGCTGTAGCTAATGAACGCACAGCCCATGAATGGTTTGAGAAGTTGTGTTCTGGTGATTTTAATCTTGAAAATGAGCCATGTGGCCAAATTGAGACCACGGTTGACAGTGACCAGCTGAAAGTTGTAGTGGAAGCAAATTAGTCTCAGTCTACATGTGAATTAGCAGCAAGGTTTTGATGTTAACTAGTCCAGCAATATTGAACAATTTGAAACGAATCACCAAGGTAAAGAAGCTGGATGGATGGTACAGCGTGAATTCAATTAGCATCAGAAGAGAAATCACCTTGAAGCTTGTCTTTCTTTGCTGTTGTGACATAAAGGTAAACTGTTTCTACACAGTAATGTTACATGTGACAAAAAAAATGGGTGCTTTTTGACAATTGCAAGCACTCTGCAAGTTCCGTACAGATGAAGTGCCAAACCGTCCAAAACCATTCATCAAAAGAAACTAATTGTGTCTGTTTGGTGGTTCAGCCCTGGTATTATCCACCACAGCTTCATGAAACCTGATCAATCAATTGCAGCAGATGGCTGCTGCAGCCCATAGGACGATTTAATGAAAATGCTTGAGAATGAGCAGCTGAGATTGGTCAACAGAGACAGGCAATCCTCTCGCAAGACAAGGCTGGACCACAAGTTTAGCAAACAAAGCTGAACTTGGAAACTCATCCACCATGTTCACCATATTTTGCACCAAATGACTTCCACTTTTTCCAGGATTTGGATCATTGCTTGCAAGGAAAAATAGTTCTTTAACAAGCTGTATTTTCACACCTTTTGTGATTTTATTGTCACTAGCTGGCCAGGCTTCTTCACTTGCCAGTGTAAATGAGCTACCATTAAGATGGCAACACTGTTGACAGTCTGGGCACATATTTTGATGAGCTGTGCTGCTTCTTATTTGAGATACAGTGAACTAAACTTTGGATTCAAAATCAGACATTTCAGAGTTAACATATATAATACATATTCTATATAACACAGACGGTGCCAAAATGTAGACACTGTAAGAAAGGAAAAAGCTGCATTAAAATTCAAACACTCAAGTCACATTTGACTTTTGCAAATGCAAGGGATAAAAGATACAATACAGGATGGCCATCAAGTTTGTGTGCAATTTAAAACAGGATGCAATTTTAAAATTTCACACGAACTTGATGGACATCCTGTGTACCAGATAATGTTATTGATAAGTATTGAGTACTAAAATTTTAAGGTAGTTTTCTTTCTTTATGGTTCCTGTCCCTATCTGTTGACTGGACCATTTTGTATCACCACTTCTCAAGTTAGGAAGAGCTCTGTATGACCTCTCAGTCCCTCACACAAGAACTTGCTTTCTGAGTCCACATTAGCAGCAGACAGTTCTGGTGCTAGACTAATTTTGGCTGGCTTCTTCTTGCTAGTCTTATGTCTCTGTTGTCCCCAATGTAACCCATAATCCATATGGAACAGTTGAGCAAGAAATCAGCCTGAAGCTGCTTCCAAGATGGTGTTAAATCACTGGCAACATTTTCTAAAGCTCTCATGTAGATGTACATGGATCTTCCTGGGGCACTTTAAAGAGATTAGAGCCAGTGAATGCCTGGGGCTGGGCCCTTCTGCTTGTCTTCTCATCTGAATTTTTAGAAGTACTTCCCACCCAAACTAAAGTACAGCAACTACATCTGTTTGGTTTTTTTTCTTTTATTCTGCTCATATTAGGTGTCTTGTGTTATGGAAATCATGCATTCTCTCTGTCAAATGATGTTTTCAGTCATTATTTGTTCTATTCATATGTTCAGCTTATGTGAACCATAGAAACCAAGACTAACAATGGCCAAACCAAAGTGTTATTTGCCAAAGAGAAACAGATTATAGTGCTCCCTGCAGGGCAGCGTGGAAAGAAGCAAAGGGTGTTTATTATGTAATTATGCAGAAGATTGGCTAAAATACCACCTGCATTTGTAAGTAAATGAAGTTATTAAAGGGGTATGTGAAATAGCCACTCATTTGAATAGAATTATTTGTGTTCAGAGAATAAGTACAATGGACATAGAATGGCAAATGGGGAGTTAAAGATATGTCAGGTGGTTTAGCCAATGAAGATAAATCCAGTGATTCCAGGCTGTGATGAGCATCAGTAGAGGAGAATGCCCATGGGATCAAAACCAGCTTCTGGCAGAAGCTAAAAATAGAATGTTTCCTGCCAAGCAGTGTATGTTCTGAAGGACAGAGTATACTAAAATGTGTCATATACTCAGTTCCCTCCTGTGTCACTGGATATCGTGACATGGACCTCAAAGTGCTGCTTTGTGGGAAAATTAAAAACAAGTATCCAATATGTTCAGAATCCGAGCACTCTCTCAACAGTAATTCTCTTCACATCACCATGACAGGATCTTAGCACAAAATTGATCTGTGGTCACAATATGGCTTAACAGTCCTCTCAAAATACTGTTTGAGTCAGTTTGGGATAAGGGAAAGAATGCCTGATTCCATCGCCTACCGTGCGTGTGGCCTTTCACACATGGTAGGAAGTCTCTCTCACTCTTAGTGTCTGCGTCTTCACATGGTTATTGGAGACTTGCCCTCCCTGCACTAGGATTAGCACGGAGGTGAGTGAAGCTCCTCCCAGAGTGTCTGAAACTTAGTAACCTTTAGTAAATGGTAGCGGCATCTTTAATTGTTATGGTTATTGTGTTTTCTACTTATTCCACTAAATGTGAAGATATTCCTCTTCATATGATGCATTCTGAATAACAGCATTTTCTGTGCCCTAAAATGTTTGTAAAGGTTAAATAACATACAAAAACTACTAAACTGTAAACATGTTATGCCTGGGTTGTAAGACAAAGATTTACACATCACTGAAAGGTCCCCTGTTGTCCACGTCCAGGACGCAGCTAGCTCTCCTTTAGTGGAAACCACTTCCTCTCCAAATCCTGTTACCTCCAAACCCTGGGAGTTTCCATTAGTGGTCCCTGCTAAAAACACTTAAATTTTGTCTCATGATCTGCTTTTTTAGTGGGAAATGAAGTCTTCCTTCCTCATGAAGGAAAATCCAAGTGAGATGGACACTGGACACTGGACCTAGCTGTGTCATTTGTCCTCTGTTCTTCTGAGACATCCTGGAGCCTTACTGCTTGTCCCTTATCCCCATGGTGTGATGCACAATGTTTCAAACATACAACACTGCCAACCTCAGTTCCTGCAATGAGAATCCTGCCCAAAGCTGCTATGGGCCTGATGTCTTCACAGGCATCTGTGTGTTCATTATGTGGTTTTTATTCAATATAGTTCTTCACTTAATACCTTTCTTGGCCTGTTTAATCTCTGTACTGCCTCCTGTTCATAGTCAAGCATTTTCCCCACTTCAGTGCACTCAGACAATAATTGTTTGTCACAGCACATTTGCTTTATAATGTATGTTGCCATCTATGAGTAAATTTGATCTTCAAAGCAGCACTATGAATTTGACCTAGTAAAAGTTATTTTCTCTTTCCACAGAAGGAGAAACTGAAGCTCAGTGATATAAGATATTTCATCAAGGTTAAACAGCAATTAGGGGTCTGGATTAGATCTTAAACTTAGGTCTTGCCTAGATCCAGATCTGTTTATTCTAAAATGTATAATTTTCAGAATCTTTATTTTTATGATCACTTTATTTCTACCATTTCAGGGACTTTTTTTCATTTTTAATTTGTTTCTCCTGTGGCAGAAATATTGTTTCTGGTTTATAAGTGGAATACCTTAACTTATATGTAGTGTTTTATGTAACTGAAGGCTTTGTTCACTCATTAATTCAATAAGTGAGTCATTCCTTTAATAAATGTTTATTAAGCATATAGAGAAAGTTAGTATGAAGTTAATTACAAAAGACCTCGACAACCCTTGAGCAAGTAACATTAGAAAGTCACAGTGTGAACTAGGATTATATGTAAATAAACAATCACTAACCTATCTATAGTTTCAAATTTTGATGTACAAAATGGGAGTCGTTAAATTTTGAATCCTTCTGCACACAAGATATATTTATTCTCCTTATTTGTTTGTTTACTTACTATAGACTCATGGACATTTATTTGATAATTTGAGTTATAATCCCACACTAATTCAGATATTTTGTTCTTCAAATTTTTCAACTTTGTGTCTTGGGAGTTTTATTAGTTGGCTCCTGTTTTGACTTATCAACATAATTGCAGATAGTTTTTTGAACATTTTCTAACTTTCTGGCATTAAAGAATGCTCCAGACTGATCTTGTATAATTTCTCTCCAGGGCAAAAAATCAGTCATTTCTTTAAAGAGCCCAGATTCCTTTCACTGAAGAACAGTATTAGAAACTGCACCTGGGCCTGAGGTTTGCTTGTTGTAAGTGGTGCCATTGTGTTTAACCCCTCTCCACTGACGGGGCTAGGAAATATATGTGTACACTAACCTGTTTATACTCACCTGCACCTGTATTTATGTATGTAACCATCTTTATCTATTTTAAGCTAAACATATGTTTGACTCCAGTTATTGACTATGGGTTTGCTGTAGATGGCCTCTATTGGTTTAATTAAAGTCCCTTCCATATCTATTTTCTTAAGTGTTCTGATCATGAAAGAATGCTGGATATTGTTAAAAGCTTTTTCTGTATTTATTGAGAGAATCATATGGTCTCTGTTTTTTATTTTGTTTATGTGATGTATTATATTTATAGATTTACATATTAGATTTATTAGATGTATTAGATTTATAGATTGAACCAACCTTGAGACCTTGGGATAAAACTCACTTGGTCATGGTGTATAATTCATCTTATATGTTGCTGGATTCTGTTTGCTAGGATCTTATGGAATACTTTTGCATCTATGTTCATTAAAGATATTGGTCTATAATTTTCTTTTCTTGTTGGGTCTTTTCCTGGTTTGGGGATGAGAGTGATATTTCCTTCATAGACTGTGTTGGGAAGTATTCCTTCTTTTTTGATGTTTTGGAAAAGGTTAAATAATATAGGTACTAGTTCCTCTTTAAAGTTTTGATAGAATTCTGATGTGAAGTCATCTGGTCCCAGATTCTTCTTTTTTGGGAGATTTTGTATAGTTGATTCTATTTCAGTACTTAATGTAGGTCTGTTCAGCATTTCCAATTCTTTCTGATTGTGTATATGAATTGGCATGCTTCCAAGTATTGGTCACTTTCTTTCAGATTTTCATATTTCTGAATAAAGTTTGTGTAGTATTCATTAAGGATTCTTTGTATTTCTGAGGCTTCATAATTTTGCCTTTGTCGTTTCTGATTGATGATGTTAGGGACTTTAATTTTCTACTTTTGGTTAGGTTGGCCAAAGGTTTATCAATTTTGTTGAATTTAAAAAAAAACAACACTTTTTGATTCATTGATCTTTTGAGTAATTCTTTTGTTTTCAATTTCATTTAACTCTGCTCTAATTTTAGTTATTTCTTTTCTTCTGCTGGATTTGGGGTTGGAATGCTTTTCCTTTTCCAGTTACTTAAGATGTCCCATTAAGTTATTGAGTTCCTCTCTTTCCATTCTCTTGAGGAAGGCTTGCAATGCTATACATTTCCCTCTTAGGACTGCCGTTGAAGTATCCCACAGGTTCTGATAATTCATGTCTTCATTATTGTTTTATTCCAAAAATTTGGCAGTTTCCTTCTTAATCTCATCTATAACCCAGCTATCATTCAGGATCAGGCTATTTAGTTCCCATGTCTTTGTATGAGTATGCAGATGCCTGTTATTGGTGAGTTCAACTTTTATTGTGTGATGATCTGAGAAAAATACAAGGAATAATTTTCATACTTTTAAATTTTCTGAGGTTAGACTTGTGACCTAAGATGATTAGAGGATGTTCCATGGGCTGATGAGAAGAATGTGTATTCAGTTTTGTTAGATTGAAATGTTCCGTAGATGTCTGTTAAATTCAATTGTTATATGGTCAAGTTTAAGTCCAAAATTTCTTTGCTTAGTTTCTTATTGGAGGATCTATCCCACACTGTCAAAGGAATGTTGAAATCTCTAACTATTATGTTGCTGGAAGATATTAAATTGCTCATGTCTGTTATATTCTCCCTTATAAATTAAGGAGCATTCTGGTTGGGAGCATAAATGTTAATAATTGACTTCTTATCATGTTGAGTGTTTCCATTAACAAATATGGAGTGACCATCCTTGTCTTTCCTTACTTTTGTTAGTTTAAAGTCTAATGTATTTGCCAATAAAATTGCCACCCCTGCTTTTTTCTAATTTCCATTTGCATGCATTACAGATGCCCATCTCTTCACCCTGAGTCCATATTTATCCATTAAAGTAAGATGAAATTCTTGTATACAGCAGATATCTGCCTGAGTTTTTGTATCCAGTCAGCCAACTTGTGCCTCCTTTAGAGGACAACTTAAGTCATTTATACTAGTTGAGAGTATTGATAAACCTCATAATATTTTGGGTGTCCAGATTTTTGAAAGTCCATTGGATATTTCAAATCTTTTCACCACTGTGGAAATTGGGTTTTGGTCAAGAATTTCAGAGTGAATTTACTTTGGTGGAAAACCATCATGCTGGTCATTATGGAGGATAGGTCTGAGGATATCCTGAAGAGGTGGTTTGGTTATGGCAAATTTCTTTAATGTGTGAATGTCATTAATGTATTTAATTTCTCCATCATGAGTGAAGCTCAGTTTAGCTGGACACAGGATCCCGGGCTGAAAGTTGTTTTTGTGTTAGGAGATTGAAAGTTCATGACCATTCTCTTCTGGCTTGAAAAGTTTCAGCAGAGAGATCTGCAGTGATTCTAATATTCTTCCCCTTGTAGGTTATGATTTTGTTACATCTGGCTGCTTGCTGGATTTTCTCCTTCATATTAACTTTGGTGAAGTTAATTATAATGTGTCTAGAAGATACTTTATTTGGGTTGAATCATGCTGGAGTTCTGAAACTGCTATCTGAATTTCATTACCTCTTGCCATTGTTGGGAAGTTCTCCTCAATTATCTATTGGAGTAGAGTATCTGTGCCTTTCAGACTATCCTCTTCTCTTTCAGGGATTCTCATAAGGTGAAGTTTAGTCTTTTGGAGTGGTCCTACAGTTCTCTCAGGGAATGATCTGTTTTTGTTCTCCACTTTTCTTCCTCTTTGAGCATTTGGAAATATTCAAAAGCTTTGTCTTTAATGTCATAGATCCTTTCTTCTGCCTGCTCCATTCTGTTACTGAGGAATTCTACTGTATATCTCAAATCTTTGAGGGAAGGAAGTTGGTCCTGCATCTATATTGAAGGAAGTTGAAGATAAAGAATCAGAGGGAGAAGACTAGTATAAAGATCTTTCTAAATATAAATGAGATGAGGATGAGGATGATGTTGATCTCTCAAAATATAATCTTGATACCAGTGAAGAAGAAGATAGTAATAAAAATAAATCTAATAGACCTAGTTGCTCAAAGTCTTGATCTTCACATTCACGATCTTCCATAAGGCTCATCCTCCCCCTCAAGGTCTAGATCCAGGTCCTATTCAAGAAGTTCTTCTAGTTCACAGTCAAGATTTTGTTCTAGTTCCAGAGAACGTTTATGATCTCCTGGGTCAAAATCAAGATTCTGCTCCAGGCCCCACAGAGGCTCCTTTCCCCCATGAAAAAGATCTCACTCAAGTTCATCATCTTCTCCTGAGAGGGAAAAAAGAGAAGTCATTCTAGATCTTCTTCATATGGTGATTGCAAAAAGAGATGAACAAGATCACAGTCACCTAAAAGGTGATTGGTGAAAACACTAAACAACCTTGAGCCCAGGGATAACCCCTACGGAACATGACCACTTTACTCAGGCACCACAGATCATCTTCTGGATCATCCTATTCTGGTTCCCCTTCAAGTTCAAAAAAGAAAAAAATGTTTTAAAATTTACATCAAAAAAAAAAATAGGGCATTGTCTGTATCTTAATGAGTAGGGCACCAGTCCCAGATACCGAGGGTGGCTGGTTCAAACCCAGCTCTGGCCAAACTGCAACAAAAAATAGCCAGGCGTCATGGCGAGTTGCCTGCAGTCCCAGCTACTCTGGAGGCTGAAACAATAGAATCACCTAAGCTCAAGACTAGAGATTGCTGTGAGCTGTGATGCTACAGCTCTCTACTGAGGGTGATGGAGTAAGACTCTGTCTCAAAAAAAAAAAAAATCCAATACAGTGCATGAAGCATATTTTTAAAGATGATGTCTTACTTGGGCAGAAGTGCTAAATCTGCTCATGGAAGTGCATGACTTTATTGCTTTTCAGAACAATACACCTGTGTTTATTTGTGAAGTTAAAAGTGAATAGCATTTTAAGCCATAATGTCTCAAAATAGATGCTCTATTTAATCATTTATTATTTACAACCATTTGCTTCATTCATCAACCATTTCAGCTATAATAAAGTACTTTGTTTCCTAATTTAAACTCTTTGTTTTGCTAATTTCCAAATATGTCCTGTCTATTGGCTAAGACAGTATTCCCGAGGTTCCTTTGAACTTTGCATGGAGGCAAGACTGGTAAACTTGTTGGAAACTGCCTGTTTTCTGTTTTCATCTGATAAAAGAAGTTAACCTGTTTATGTCATTAACATATGTCAACATTATACTTAACATAAAAAAGTTAAACAGTTTAAACAGCTAACTGGAAACTTGTTTATTTTTAAATTCCCTATGCTATGAGTGCCTTAGAATCATTATCTCCCTTTTATCCAGTGATTTTTTTTTTTTTTTGCACCACCACATTTCATGCAAAAGAATCTTGTGAATTGCTGAAGGAGAAAATGTTATTTTCCTTCCTGACACATAATTTGGGGCAAGAAAGAAAACCTAACATTTCATCTGTATTGATAGGGTTTCCTGTTAAGAGAAACATTTTAAAATGCATTTCGGTGTTTTAAGAAGCATTGTGTGATACTCTTTAAAATCCAGTTGTGAAATGTGATAGGGTAGAAAAGGGTAAATCATAGTTAATGAGAAAATTCAAGAAAACTTTTGAAGTATATTTCTTTTCAGATGAAAGGACACAACAGACATTGTGAATTTCAGTGAACATTTGTCTCTAGATGACTTACTATAAACACCACATAAAGTTTTCTTCCAAATAACAAATGAATGCTTATTTCTACATAATGTAAGGCAAAATCATTATTTTTTTCCTGTTTATGTGAAATGACTTATGCCTTAAAATGCTTTCAGAGTTTGTTTTATTTTTCAGAGTTAAAATGTGGTCACCGAACTCCATTTTGTTTTCTGGTTTAAAAATGAAAAAAGTTTCTCTTAATAGTATCTTCAAACAATACAAGGTAAGTATATTAAGGGAAATTGACAATTATGCTTGTGGGCTTTTGTTATGGTGTATTGATTTTTTTTTTCTTGTTTTTTTTCCCCCCTGAACATTGTCTGATGCAGTTTAAATAAAAATGTAAACTTGTTTAAAGTACTTAGTAGACAGATCAAACAAAATTATATTTGTTTTTTCTTTTACAGTGTTTTTTTTCTTTAACTGATCTAAAAAAGAAAGCAAGATATCTTATGTAGAAATATTTTGATAACATTTTTACAATGGCTTTCCCATGTTTTTTATGTCTTAATTTTCTTTGCTACATTTACTGTAGGTTGCACAAGAACTTTTCCTCTCTTATACTTGTGCCTCAGCCTTTTTGGAAAGTCCACCTCCTAAGTTGCTCAGATGATCTTCTAGATTCTACATGTTACCATTGGTTTATTTTTGTGCCTTCTGTATTTAAAACTTTGGCTGTACTAAGCAAAGGCAAGGTTATAAATTTAGATAATAGTAGTTACAGACAATTGAGATGATTATGATTTCATTTGGTTTAACTAAGCTATAGTAGTTCATTTCATAAGGAAATGATACTGTAGACAAATGTAAATAAGGACTGTGAGTCAAGGAAAAAAAAAGAAAAAGAAGAAAAAAGTAACTTCGAGTTTGGGCTAAATGATAATACATCTATTCCTCTCACCCTCTCCTAGCACTTGAGAACAAGAGAATGGCCATAACGATTCCTCCTGTGTAAAGCAATTTTGTTTTGCTTTGTTTTCAATTTAATCATTTTTCTGACATATTATATGATGCACATGTGCTATTCCAGGGATAAGAGAATGGCTAGTGGAAGAAAGATACAGAGGTAAACAACATAATGACCCTACCCTCAAGGTGGGTGTTTGTTTATTCATTCATCTCATGTGTGTTTATTGAACTTTATGATGTACATGAATTTCCCTGCCTATGCAATGCTTATATTCTATCAGAAAAACACACAGACATAAACCACACTAGCTCAGGCCCCCAACAGATCTAAGTGAAATACAATTTTGATTCTGGAAAATGAAGTCAGATGTGAATAAACACTGTAATTTCTTTAGGGGAACTACTGGAACTATATAAGGCGCTATCTCATTAATCATAATCTGTTCTGGCTAACTTGGGAAGGAACATTTTCTGCTTTTCTCTGTTGGCCCAGCAAATGGAAAGGTTATTAGGTGTCAAGACAGAGCAATATATGGCACTGGGGACTTGTGCTGTACTAAGGGAAGGGACCCAATTACTTTCTGTAGCGAAACTAGATTTCTTATGGCCCCAGTGCTCTAAAACCAGGAGTTTCATGGTTTCATTTGAGAATTTCTTTTTCCCCAGGCAAAATAAAATTCATAGTCTGAAGAACACACTATTAGGCAATTTTCTACATTCTTGACCAGAGTTCATCAGCTGGATATTTGGATAACTTTTCATCCTTTTATACTGACGTGGTAGGTACAATTCATTTGGGAGGAAATGAGAATATATATGAATTCATTATTGATGTAAATATAATAAATTTCCAAATAGTCTTTCTTACTCTTAACAGCCACTTAATTCCAAGTCAAGAGGTTTGAATTTTACACACAGTTTCCATTGTCTCTGTGACTTAGGGAACTCAATAAGGGACCAGAATTCTAAATGATAATTAAAAATACACGCTTCAGAATAGATAAAGTGTATTGCAACCACTTTACCACTTTATTTAATACCACTGAAATATCCTATAAGGGAAGATCAGTTATTATCATCCATTTAAAAATAAGCACATTTAACTCAGAGTTGTGATAGAAAGTGTTTGGGGTAGAGAAGACAGAGGTGATTATATATATTCAGCATTAATTATTTGCTTTTCCCTCCATATTTTATTTTTCAAGGAGGCATGTGATTTGCATATTTTATCTTTCACTTCTGTTTTTGATGATATTGAACCTAAGTTCTTAAAATAAAACTTTTTTCTTCCTCTCCTGTACTTTTGGACATATAAAATCTTCTACCTTGAAAGGAGTTTCTGGCATATGTCTTAAACTATTTTTCAATACTCAAATATGATATCCAAATACATTTATTTCAAGTATTTCATAATGTATCAGATAATAAAGAAAGAAATTAATACTTACTAATTTATAATATTAATAAAATTGATAGAATTATTAATACTACCTTAATTATTGCTAATATTAATACAATGTAATAGATGTGCTAAGGGTCTATAAGAGGCATTAACTAAGGAATAACTGAGTGATTAGATCTGCCAGATGAGCATAATTCATTTATCTTTTTTTTTTTCTTGAAACAGTCTCACTATGTCTCCCTTGGTAGAGTGCTGTGGCATCACAGCTCGCAGCAATCTCCAACTCTTGGGTTTAAGTGATTCTCTTGCCTTAGAATACCTTTTTTATCTTTCTCCCCTTAGTTTAAAGTATAGTAGAAAGTATTGTATGTCTTCAACATCAGTTGTTTTAATTCATATCTTTATACCTAATATCACTCAAATAAATTCAAGTCGCTCAAAAGGAAAGGTAGAATGATTGAGGAGAGGTGGCATGTGCACATGATGATGGACAGGCAGAGCTCCAGGTAATATGGGGGAAGAATATAAGAACTGGATTAAAGCAGAATCTGCACAAACGTTAAAGGAAAAGACAACAAAGAGTGTCATGCAAGCCATGGGTCTTCAGATCTGGGGACAGATTTATCATTTCCAGGAAGCCTGAAGAAAACATCAAGAAAGTGGTATTTATATTTTTCAACTGGCCAGGGCTGTCTGAAATCTTCTTTTATCAAACACAGCATGGGTCCCACAGCTTGGTTCCGATGCAAGTTGCATTAGATGAGGTTCATCAGCACACAACTAAAATGCCACCATACGATAGCACACACAGTTGTCTGTTTTTAATCTCTTATATAAGCTGTTTGGATGTGGAGGTGTAGGAACAGAATGGCACCACAGTCTGAGAGACCAAGGTTCCTTCTTATTGGTCCTTGTTAGAACTAGGATTTCATGTTCATGGTCAGCTCATCATCTAAGAAACCTGATGGCATTCGAGCCAGCACATCCACATTTCAAGAAGCAGAAAGGAGAAGGTAGAAAAAGACAAAAAGAATGCAGCACAGCAGTCTGCCATGTTTTTAAGATTTCCTGAAACTTACTCTTCTCCTTATATATCATTGGTCATAATGAAGTTAAATGTCTGCTTCTAACTGCACAGAAGGCTGGAGAATATTATCTTTCTGGATAGCACACTTCTGCCCCGAATCAAATCAGTGTATGTCACAACTGATGAAAAAAATACTAGCTGGTGAGTACGCTGCTAGCTTTCTATTAAGATACACTCATAGGCTCTTTCAGGTCAAGGAGCTAGAGACATGAGGTGGAATTTCTTGCGAGGCAGCAGTCATAGCATTGAAATCAGGTGGAGTGAGGGGACATTGTATGGAGTCTCCGTGCAAAGCACCTGTTGCAGTGTTAATCAAGGAGACAAACTCCTATTTAATTTACTTATATCCATTGGAAAATTGGCATAATACATTGTGACATTTTTTAGAATTAGGTGTTTTTCAGCAATGTCTTGGAAATTTGCAAAAGTAGATATACAAATTGATAACTTCTATGCTGTGAATGACACTCCCTTTGGACAGCGATCTAATGGTGCCCTGGAAGAGGCTCTAGAAGAGGGTATCATCAAATATGAAGAAATCTATTTTGGAGTTCTAAGTAGTATTAACAGGGACCAGAATGTGTTTAACTAATTTAGGGGAGGTGGCACAAGCCTTAATTATAATAGAGCTTTCCATAGGTCTATGCAAGATAGTAGTATGACATTTGAATGCTTGCCCTTTAAAAAGTGTTCCTTTGGCCATTTTGGGGTTACATGCATAAACCGGGTTTGTTCTTGATATGGGTTTTCAAAGGATATATTATTCTGTGAATAGTTGCTAGTTCAACTTTCTGTTGAAAGAGCCTGAGATTTCCTATTTTGTCTCTTGCTGATGTCATTCCTGATGAAAACTTTTAAATGGTACAGTGTTATACTAATGTTCACATCTAAATAAGCTTTCCCAGCCCTATGTTTTGATGATCATTTGTGAGTTCCTGAAATTCTCTAAGTTGAATTCAAATGATGAGATTATAGTTAGTGTGTATATAAAATTCCTAATCATATACCATATAGATGATGAAACTTAAGCAATTCTATCAGTATAAAAGATACAATTAACACATTCTGGATAGAAATGACCAGAGCACACCAAACTCCAGATGGCCTCAGGAATCCTCAGTCCTTTAGGTTTCAAAAGTTGTGATTGGAATTAGGTTGAGTATTTTTATTAATTTCTGCGATCAGGTAAAATATCTTATTCATATAATTTAATGGCTTCTTATTGGATTTGGCAATATGTGTGTATGAGAGGTCTGTCTTAGTCTGTTTGGGCTGCCATAATAAAATCCTGCAGGCTGGGTAGCTTAAATAAGAAAAATATATTTTTTCATGGTTCTGGAGCCCAGAGGTATCTGATCAAATTCTGACAGAGTTGGTTTCTGGTGAGGGCTCTCTTTCTTCCGGGCTTGTCGACAACAATGATGGCTGCCTTCTTTCTCTTTGCTCACATGGTCTTTACTTTGTGTGTATGTGTGCAAGAGAGTGAGGATTTTCTAGTGTCTCTTTTTGTAAAAACACTAAAATCATCACCATCATGAGGTTTCCATCCTCCTGACTCATCTATTGTTAATTGCCGCTTGAAGTCTCCGTTTCTAAATACACATTGGAATTTACAGCTTCAACATATAAATTCTCGGGGGCGGGGCACATTCATCCCATAAGAAGGCCGATAGAGTGGGCCTGTAAGGAAAAGATTCACAGAGCAGTTGGATGTTAACTAATTTTAACTTACTTTTTTGATCACAGTGCTGGCAAGACCTACAGTTGCGTCCTTTGTGTATTGAGAAGGTTATGTAGGGCTTTGTTGGCCTAAACACAATGTGGGCTTAATAAAATTGGCATTGGAATTTATTAAGCCCAAATTGTATATTACTTATTTTTTAATATGCTTCTTCATTCACAGGCATTTAAAGAGTGTCTATAGAGTTAAACGTTGCTGTATAAGTGCTAAAGTACAAAGAATCAGAAGGCTCATTTTTTTGAGAGGTTTGCAGTCTAGTTGGAGAAATAATCACAAAGAATAAAAATGTTAATTATAGCATGATCAGTGCTGTAAAAGCTATAAGATCAGGATATTTCAGGAAGATGGGATAAGGATTCAGAGATGTTACAGAATTTATAGTGAAGTTTCTGCAGCTGGTTCACTGCACACTGGTAACCAACGTTTGAGTCTGGTGAAATGGCACATGCACACACACATACCCACAGTCACACACACAAGTGACATAAGTAGATTTATTTCTTGCAGGTAGGCAGCATAGAAGAACAGAAGCTTAGAATCCATTGTGAATCAGTCCCCCAAGCCTTAGGGAAGATGGAGTCTCAGCTGCAGGATTTCCTCTTGGCCCTCAGCTGAGGGACCCCATAAAGAAGACTGACCTGGGTTTTATACTATGGGGCAACATGACTCATTGGGCTAAAGTGTTGAAGGACATCTTGTCTCTCAGGGGCACTGGAACAGAGGCTGAGTTGCTCAGAACAGTCCTCCCTTCTCGGAATGTTGTATTTCTAGTATGTGCTATGGTTATTCTTGATAACTAAAAGTAAGGAAGAGGAAAGAACTGGGTCAGTTCCAGGCCACTCGGAGAACTGTCCTATAAAACTTTTCTTGGTAACGGAGAAGAATACATACAAGGATTGACAATTAAATTCACAAACTCATTCAAGAAAAAGTGCTCCATACCTTGTTGCTGAATATCACTGTGGTCACCTTTGAAATACTCCCCTTAGGAAACTGTGTACCAATGCCAGAGCCCAGTCCACCCTTCACAGCAATTCTGGCACTCTTTTTATGAAATGACATAGAAAGGCCATAGAAAGGTCTGACAATTAAGTTCATAAACTTTCTCCCATGTGTTTACATTTGCAGCACTGTACAAGTTGGTGAGGTTTCATAACCCTGGTGCATCAGTGTCTCACAGCTGTGTTTGTGTTGACATGTAGTCATGTCTTGCTGAGTGGTGTTCATTATTGTTGTTGTGTGTTTTGCATGCTGTACAACGACAGCTTTTATAATCATCCTAGAAAAAGAGCTCCAAAACATCTCTGAATGGTGGTCTAGACTCTGACATCAGTACCTAGCTTCCCAAGGTGAGCACTTTGAAGGTGAAAATAGTGATATTCAGCAATGAGGTATGTAGCACTTTTGCTAGAATGAGCTCATAAACCAGTCAGACCTCATATATGACAATTTTACCCTATCCCATTAGGGATAGTACTTTGTCCAAGATAATATTAGGCTCACCCATATTACTTGAGGGTCTGAGACAAAATTGGTGACCCTGGCCTTCAGCTTATACCCCTTCTTTCCTATTACCCAGCTCTATCCTGGCATTGAATATGCCCAATTCTCATTGCCAAGGAGTTCAAGTTACTTGGATGAAAATTGTAGAGTCATGGTAGTGAACAAGATTCAGGCTGAGTCTCTTCCTTTGACAATGCCCACACCTCGACCCAGAGGGAGAGACATGGATAAAGAAGGGTCTGAGTATCCCTTCTACAGCATGGAGCCCAGAGCAGGCACTCTCACTGTATTGGTGGCTATTGGTTATATATTGATGACCATTGGTTACAATGCAGTCTTCCTTAGGAAAAGAAAGAGCCTAGGGCTGCAGTTAGCTCTAACTGCCCGTCCAACTTTGGGAAATTCACTTCTTTCAAGCAAAATAATCACTCTTTCCCAATGGTGAGAGCTTGGATTCAATCATTTTCAAGGTTTTAAGGCCTGGCTACTTCTACTTTAACTGTGTTATACTTGACAGCCACTGATTTCCTCTGAGTCTCACTTTCTCACTTGTGTCACGAGTATTCAAAATTTGTACTGATTCCATGTACTGTTAAGAGGTAATAGCGGGATAACATAGGAAACGTGCTTTCAATATTTTAAGGCATAATTCATGTAATAGTTGAGATTTACCTCAGTTAGTATCAGCTGAAAGGTCAAATACTGACTTTATGAAATATTTTAAGGTGTAACAAATGTAATTTAATTCTGACTGTTGACTTGAAATTATACTGGAAGAAAGTTTGGCCCACTAGAAACTCCCATCACTACTGGTACCTCCCTTCTTCACTACATCCCTCTCCTCCCCTCTTACTCCATCATTTCTAGTCCCCCCAAGAAACCACCTGCTTCTAGGCACAGGTGTAATCCCAACAACTGGGATTTTCATCTAGGCTGTTCCCTGGTTCCTGTGTGACTTGAAGCAAATTATTCTTCTTATGTCTTTGGTCATTTGTAAAATGGGTCAGATAATACAGCACAGCATCACTATGAGGTGTAAAAATGATGGTGGCATAACTTTGAAACATTTAACAATATGGTGCAGTGTGGTAAGAGCTCAATAACTGGCAGTTGATACTATTGCCTGACCCCCCCCCCCCCCAAACCTTTTAACTTGGCAAGAAAACAAGTTATTTGAATCATGACACTTTGGTAAAAGACAGTAAGAATGAATGCCTGGATTTATATATATCGTCCATTGTGGGAAAAACTTGAAGAAGTTTTCTTTCTCTCATTATCTCTTTGCTAATCTAACAAGCCCTGCTTTTTAGCCTAAATGTGTTCTCTCTGTGTCACAAGATTGACCTAAATGTGCACAGTCGGTCTCCGCTCCCAGCTGCCCAGAGTACTGATGCTGGACAGTGGTCAGATGTGCTGAATGATCATTATTTCTGTATGTTTGGGGCCATGTCCTCATCTCTCAGAATTTTCTCAGTATTTGAAAGACAAATAAAAGACAAGTACAGAGGTGATTCTCTAAGATGGCAAATCAAATATTTTTGTGATAATAGCAGACATGGAAAGGTTTTCTTGTCCTATTGAAAAATAAAATAGTTGTTCTCTGCAAGAGAGTATACTTCCAGCCATAACAACAATGACAGCTGATCGTCGCACCGTAATAAAGATAATGTGGAATGAATGGTTTTTGTTTATGAAATCTACAAAATAGATACTTCTATGATACAAACCTGTCTGCTAGTTGCTTATCACAATTTACAGGCTGAACAAATTCCTGGAATCTCCATTCAGGGTAAAAATCTGAGTCACGAAGTGTAGATGCAAGAGAAGAGTCTGAACTCCACTGTCCGCTTTTGAGCCTGAGAATTTCTGAAACATTCATATAGTTCTTTGAAGACTAAAAATTCTTTCATAGCCTAAAACGTCAATATTTGACTTTTCAAGTTGGAAGGGAGCAGAGGCAAATCTCAGCTTTTACGTGAATTGTGCTTGCTTTACTGATTTTTGGAACTTATGTAACTAATTTTTTCTCTCTGTATCTTAAAACCTTAGAACCAAATGAAATTCACCAAGGTAGTTATGTGTACCTGCCCACGTTTGTTTCTAATTTAACTTTCCATGGACTTATGCACATATAATTGCATGTAGGCACTATGATTACAGTGTACATTCTGCTATTGTAACTTTACATTTTATTTTTGTTTAAATTTCTTCCCTCCACCTTCTGCCTTCTCTCTTCCAAACTTGCCCCATTCACTAGCAATTAAACAATTCCTGTTGACAAATTATGATCAGTTTTTTAACATGAACACATCTGGTTTTACATGTTACCTGGAAATACGTATGTATATACATATATGTGTCTATATGTATCTACATACATGTATATCCAGGTTATATACAGACTTGTGTATCCTTCTATATAATCTGAAACTCACAAAAATAATCGTTCCTTGTTTTTCAAGGGGAAATCATGTTATATAAATCTTCCTGCACCTTCCTTTTAATGACTACATGGTATTTGCTATTTCCATGGAGACTCTACATGATTCATTCTGACAGTTCCCAGCTGATGGACTTGCACTGTATTTATACATTTTTTTCCTCCATAAAACCATGTTTCAATAGCAATTCAATTACATATATCCTGACATACTTCTATTTTCATTTTGTGGAATTTATTCCCAGGAGTGGGAGGGTCAAGGGAAATGTTTACTTTACATGTTTACTGCTGCTGCTAGATGGGGCTCTAAACTTCTGTAACAATTCAAATGTCTGTCACAATGTGAGCGGGAAATCTTGATTCAGTCCCAGTGATACTGTGTATTGTGGACATTTTTCATTTGACAGTCTTTAACTGTAAAGAATATATTGTTGTCAACTGGACTTGCATTTCTCTGGCTACTCGTGGCTTTATTTTCTCATCTGTTTGCCATTCGGATGTTCTGTGCTGTTTGGGCTTCTCTAGACCTTTTGTTCATCCCATCCATTCCTTTATCTTTTGTACATTTACAGAAGCTCTTTGTACATGTCTTAATGTCTTAATCTCCTGTGTTTCATCTTTAAAAGATCCATTGTCTTTCTATTGACATATTATGGGGGGGACTATCCTTACATTTGTGATTTCTTATTTTTTTATTTCAATAGATTTAGGGGGTATAAGCATTTCTTCTTACATTATATATGAATTATATAATGCTGAAGTCAGGGATTTTAGTGTCCCTGCCACCAGAATAGCGAATAGTGAATGCCGTACCTGAGAGGTAGTTTTTTTTCCTCCCAGGCTCCCATATTTTGTGTTTCCGATTTCCTTTATACTACTTGATGACCATATATGCCCATCTTTCAGCTGCTTATAAGTGATAGAATGCGGTGTCTCCTTTCCCATTTCTAGGATAATGGCCTCCAGTTCCATCCAAGTTGCTATAAAAGACATTATTTTTTTTCCCTTTCTATGGCTGAGTAGTACTTGCTTAACTTAACTCCATATATATATATATTCACACTCATCATATTTTCCTTCCTCATTAGTGGTCGGGCTCTCAGTGTGATTCCACCTCTGTGCAATTGTGAACTGTGCTGTGACTAACATTCAGGTGCAGGTGTCTTCTTGATATAATGACTTTTTTCCTTTGAGTGGATGCCCGGTAGTAGGATTCCTAGATCTAATCATAGGCTCACTAGTTGTTTTTTCAAGACTCTTCATACTGTTTTCATCCAGGTTGTAATTTATTATTCCACTAGCAGCATGGAAGTGTTCCCTTTTCACTACCTGATGTCAACATCTATTCTTTTTTTTTTTTTACTTTTTAATAATGGCCATTCTGGTAGGGGTAAGGTGGTATGTGCCCATGGTTTTAATTTGCATTTCCCTGATGATGGGCAATGCTGAGCATATTTTCAATGTGCTTGTTGGTTATTTGTATTTCTTCATGTGAAAAAAATCTGCTCATGTTTTCTGTGCACTGTTCGGTGAGGCTATTTGTTTATTTCTTGCTGATTATTGGAGTTCTTGGTAGATTCTAGATATTAGTCCTGATTTGTTAATATTTTTTTTCCCATTCTGTGGGTTTTCTACTTACTCTGCTGATACTTCCTTTTTGTGTAGTTAAAAAAATAGCATCTAAAGTAATTTTTATATGGTGAAATTCATAAGAATCAAATTAAGGTCACTTGTGTCAAATCGTGACAAGATCATGCCAGGGAAGTCCATTAAGGGAAGACTCTTACACATGATTGCTTGATAATAAGACCAAAAAGCTCTGCCAAAACTAAAACCTTGCACAAAAATATTTCTTTTTTTTTTTTTTCACAAAAGTATTTCTGCAAAGACATCTCCCCTGCAACTGCCCATCCAACCTCGGACTGACATTACCCTTGTTATTGACCCTGGTAGCTGAGGATAATTGTTCCACTAAAACTCATGTGGCCCTCTTTATTTTTCCTTTAAAAACCCTTGTCTTCCATTACCTTCCTGATGACACCCACATGTATTCATCCACTGCAATGTTCACTCCTAAATGACGTTAGTATCTTTGGAGAATCTGTTCTTTAGGTTGACAATGCAGACTAATAGAGAATAGTTTGTACTACTATGATTTTACTTGAACAAGAATGTCACCTTTGTCATACCTTTATATATCCCCTCCCCTTGTATTAGGTCATCTACTGCCTTCACATCATAATTGAGTATATTGGATTCTTGTTCTCCCTCTTATGATGCTTTATTAAGAAGAATGTGTTCCACCTCCATCCATGTTAATACAAAAGATGAAAAGTCTCCATCTTTTTTAACTGTGAATAGTATTCCATAGTATACATATACCACAGCTTGTTAATCCATTCCTAGTTTGGTCAGCATTTAGGCTGTTTCCACATTTTGGTAATGGTAAATTGGGCTGCAATAAACAGTCTGGTGTAAATGTCCTTATAGTAAAAGTATTATTTTTTCTATGCCTAGTAATGGGATTGTAGTATCAAATATGGAGGTCTAATTTGAATTCTTTGAGAATTCTCCATACTTCCTTCCAAAAAGTTTGTACTAATGTGAAGTCCCATCAGTAGTGTAAAAGTGTTCCCTTCTCTCCATATCCATGCCAGCATCGGCAGCTCTGGGACTTTGTGATGTGGGCTATTCTCACTGTGGGTTTAGGTGATATTTAAGGGTGGCTTTGATTTGCATTTCTCTGATGATCAGGGATGATGAGCACTTTTTCAAATGTTTGTTAGCCATTCCTCTGTATTCATCAGGTTCTGTTAACATCTCTTGCCCAGTGGTAAATGGGATTGTTTGCTCTTTTGTGATAGCATAATAAAGATTCTAATTATTAACCCTAGTTATCTAGTTTGTCATATTTACACCCTATAAATACGTTTTCCCATTCTGAAAGTTGTCTTTTTGCTTTACCTGTTGTGTCCTTAGCTGTGCAGAAGCTTGTCAGCTTAATAAAGTCCTCATTGTTAATTCTTGACATTGTTGCGATGGCTACTGAAGTCTTTGTCATAAAATCTTTCCCCAGTCCAACGTCAAGAATTTTCCCCCAATTTCTTCTAACTTTTTAATCATTTGTGTCTTAGATTTAAGTCTCTTATCCACCTTGAGTCAATTTTTGTAAGTGGTGAAAGGTGTGAGTCGAGTTTCAGTCTTTTAAATGTGGTTATCCGATTCTATCAGCACCATTTGTTGAGTAGGGATTCTTTTCCCCAGTGTGTGCTTTTTGTTGGTTTATCAAAGATCGGATGGCACATAGAGACTGGCATCATTTCTTGGTTTTCTATTCTGTTCCAGATGTCTGTGCCTGTGTTTTGGTTTGCCAATACCATGCTGTTTTGATTACTGTGGACTTGTAATATAGCTACAAGTTGGAGGATGATGTCTCCAACTTTGTTTTTATCACTAAGAATAGCCTGCTATATGGGTTTTTTTTCTGGTTTCATACAAAACAAAGTAATATTTTTTCCATTTCTTCAAAATATGATGTTGGTATTTTAATAGGGATTACACTGAATCTGTAGATTGCTTTGGATAGAATAGACATTTGAAATGTTGATTCTTCTCAGCCAAAAGCATGTTATAGTCTTCCATTTGTTGGTGTCTTCTGCAATTTTTTTCCTTGGGGTTCCAGATCTCAGTATTTTTATAAAGCCCTTCTCGGTAAAATAATTTCTGTCTTTTCAATAGCCTTTTTCAATAATCTCTGGTGCATTTTGAGAGAGTCATTCTTCCATATAAAAATTCAGATTATTTCCAAAGCCAAGATACTATGTTAAGGCATTAATTATAAATGAATTAAATTTATATATTGGTGATGTCAAAATTGACATTCCATTTAGTTAAGTCTTACATGAAGATTATTATGTCTTCTTTTTGTTTAGAGCTTGTTTTATATTCATAAATATGTTTTCATGTGGTGCTTCATTTTGGGACCTTATGCCTTAAAAATTATTTCTAACTAGCATATAATTTTGGTTGCTAGGAAATGGAATGTTTTCCCTAATTATCTTTCTAAATGTTTTACCAGAAGATAGATTAGCTTTTATTTTTAATATTGAAAATGTCATAGCAGAAAAATCTGAATTTTCTGGGTCACATAGAAAAAAAGACTTTTCAATGTTTATACCTGCTGTATTTCTATCTTATTGCACATTTTAGAGCCGAATAGGCACGATTTAAGTAAAAATTGTGATAGTTTCTAGTGTCTGGTTTTAATTTAAATGGTTTTAGTGTTTTATATTTTAGAATAATAACTAATGATGTTTTCATTGATGTTTATTATGCTAAACTATCTTGTCTGTTATTATTGTATAATCTGTCTTTAATTTTACTGACGGACTACTAGAATAAACTACTTGGTCAGAGTATGTTGTGTGCTGCAATGTAGTTTTTCAAAATAATATTTTATTCTTGATTTAAAGTTAGTGCTTCTATATTTACAAAAAGACTATTATATGTTGTTTACTTTAAAAAAGAATCTTTACGAAGTTATTGTACTAAATATGCCTTCTTTTTATAAAAGGCATTGAGGATCTTTACATCTGTTCTCATGTCTTGAATAACAATGTAATTATCTGTTTTGTTGAAATTAAATAAAACTTAATTAAGAATCCAATATATCCTGGTAACAATAGCAATAAACAAAGTTTTCCAATACTTTGTAGTAATTAATCTTCATATTTCTATTTGTTGGAAGTTCATTTCATTTCTAGAAGATCTAGATTATTATTGTCTAGGAAATTATAGATTTCCTTTAAAGTTTCAAAACATCTTTTGCAACATTTACATTTATTCTATTACATTTACTCTACTGTAATTGCATATTAATTTGTAGCTTTTTACATTACCATAGTAGGTGACATTTGGGATGCCCAATGTCTCCTATCTCTTAGTATTTCTACTCTTATGCAGTCCTCTCTTATTTAGCATGGGATGGGCCTGTGATTTCTTTCAAACAAATGGAATATAGGATGAGACTGGATAAGACTAGATTACAAAAGGATACTCTCAACACTCTCACTGGCTTATAGTAAGGGCAGCTGGCTGCCATGTTGTAAGGAACCCTATGGAGAAGTCTAGCTGGCAGATGGCTAAGAACAGATTCCTAATAACAACGGGCCTCATTTCATCTGAGATGGACTGAGTGGCACTGACCATCAGGTGAAGGGGCTTAAAACCAGCTCCTCCCCTCCTTCAGATGAGACTCCTGCCCAGATGACATCTTGACTGCAGCCTCAGGAGGGATGTTGAGTCAGAGGAACCTCACTAAACTAGGCAGAAATTCTCTATCTTCAAACACTGAGAAAAATCAGTGTTAGCGGGGATGATCTGTTACTTAGGAATAGAGAACAAGTAACACATCTCTTTCCCTAAATTACTTTGGTTTATTTTCTTGTCTATTTCTAATTTCTTTGCAAAACTTAGAATTTTCTTCTATTACACATATGACAGAAATATGAATTTAGAAGTGTTAAACAAGAAAAAGAAAATATTTCTTCCATGTAAAAGAAGAACAGAATTACTCAGACCCAGCTGGTTGAGTTAAGGATCCTGGCTCCTCTGAGCTCACTCCTTTGGATGAAGCCATCTTCTTCAATTGGTGCAAGATAAATTCCACTAGCAAAAAAGTAGTAAAAGGGCCAAGAAAACTGGCCCTCATTTGAACAATATTAAACAACATTTTATCAGAGTACACTGACTAATATTTTCCACCTATCTCTGGAAGGCAGCCTGTAATATGTTTTAGAGCTGGCCCTATTGCTTGCTTTTATATATAACATTTTATTGGAACACAGTCACACCGATCATTTATTTATTTTGTTTCTATGGCTGCTTTCATGTTTTAATGGCACAAATGAATAGAGACAAAGAGCTTATGCCCTATAAACCTAAGAAATTTAATAGCAGATAATTTACAGAAAGTGTTTCTCAACTTATACTATAAAAGAGGATGGAATAGACGTGGGGAGATAACTTAAAAAGCCAGGACAAGAAAGCAGAACAGGAATGGGAACACGTGAGACTTTCTGTATTTGAGAAATAAAAGTGTAGGAGTTTCAAGGAAGCAAAGAGGATGACACAGAAGGGATTAATTGCATCAGTTAATTATTGCACTGATAGTACTACAGTAAGCACACATCTATAGAGTATCTGTAATATATACTAATGGGCATTTGTTTAGCTCATGAAACTGTGAGTTAGGTGGGATCCAGACAACACAGACAAGGCTCTGCTGGGCTTTCCTCCTGGTCCCAGTTGGGCCCACTCGTGTCTGCACCACCCTGGTGTCTGATGGTCTAGACTGGGCATGACTGATGGTGGCAATGCTTTCTTACCGTCCGTTTATGATAATCACAGGCTACGCTGAGAATATTCTTCACCTGGTAATAACAAAGCAGAAAGAAAAAAAGCAGAAATATATACAACCTCCTGAAGCCTAAGATTAAAATTGGTATAATGTTATTCCATCTTTATTCTGTTGGTTAAATCAAATCAAATGGACAAACTCAAGGCCAAGGAGCAGGGAAGTATACTTCACACAAATAGAGAGGGTGCTGCTAAGTGTTGCAGCTTGGGGGATGGAAACAATTGGGTGCAGGATTAATAAAACAGTTTCCAACTCTAGCATCAGTCTTTTTTTATAAAACAAATTTATATAAGGGTACAGATGTTTAAACTGTTTTCAATGTTAAGGTAAAGTTCAAGTTGCAGTTCTGTGTATATGATCTAATATCTGTCTTAATCTTGTTCAGTGGACTCCATCCCATTGGGCTATCTGAGGAAGGGAGAACCTTGTCTGAAGAGTTCATGTGCTACAGTCAGATGTCATCTGGGGAGGAGTCTCATCTGAAGGAGGGGAGGAGCTGGTTTTAAGCCCCTTCACCTGATGGTCAGCACCACTCAGTCCATCTCAGATGGAATGGGGCCCGTTGTTATCAGGAATCTGTAGGTGAAGAGAGTGGACTTAGAACTCACACAGCTGGCCCAGAGACCCCTCCCCAATCCAGGCATTTGGACTGCTTCTACCTCTGATGCAGCCACATTGATGCATTGGCTTTAAGTATGGTTTGTATGTGGTATATGTTCATCTGGAAAATCCTTAGATTTCCTGGCTTTCAAAAGGAGCCACAAATATTAGTCTGTCCCCATTATGAAGCTCAATGTAGTGCAGGCGGTGGTGTCCAAGTAGAGCTGGGGGAGGAGCATGAGGTAGGACCTATCATGATTTCAATTGTTCCCTCACATCTTTTGATATGAATAATGAACATTTACTGACACTGTATATGCATAGCTTCAATTTCCTATTCTATCAGATAAGACCATTAAGTCTCTGTTATTAAAAAAAAAATGCTCCTGGTACTATCATATATTTTCCCAATCTGGAACCTTGATAGCTCTTGTCTTGTAGCCACATAACCCGATTCGCCGCCTCCATCATTGCATGGCTGTCTTCTCTCTGTTGTTTCTGTCCTCATGTGGCAATTTCCACTTCTTCTGAGGACCCCAGTCTTACTGGGTTAAGGGCCCATCCTACTCCACTATTATCTCATTTTAATGAGTTATGTGTATAATGACCCCATTTCCAAAAAAGTCACATTCATAGGTGCTGGGGGTTTAGGACTTCAACTTATCTTTTTGGCAGACACATTCAACCCTTAATGGGAATGCCAGGGAATCAATATTTTTCCTCTATCATTTTTCATAGTTTTAAAAAGAGAGTTGCAGGTCAAGTAATCTGCTTTCACATTCTAATAGATCATGGCCCTAATGTTTTTCACAGGCATTTTTATACTTTGGAGAGTTTGTTTTAATTGAAAGGAAAGAGAAAAATACCATGGTGTGTCCATGCACACGCACACACCAGGATCCAGCACACAGCTTGAGGCGTGCAGGGCGCTCATGGGAACAGAAGAGAAGGATATTTAAGACCCGTCAAGCCCACCACGACTGCCAGAGGCTTGTATACTGCCTTGTTCTTGAGGTCAGCTGCTAAACCGCTTACAAGAGTTTTGTTTGCACAAAGATTAATTTAGAGATTAACCAGGTGACTTTGTAAAAGCCCCTGAAAAGGGCTTTTCATGAAAGCTCATAAAACATATTTGTGGGTGGTTGTTAATGTTTATGAAACTCTGTATGGGTGTGTTTTATGATGGTTCCAGCTCCTTAGGAATAGATTTTCATGATCCCTTAGCTTTCTTATTCTTGACATTTTATTATCTAAGTGACTTAATGCACTAAAGATGAACAAATATTTTAGGGTTGCAGCCGCCTGTTGTTGGATGCCTGCTACGTGACATATTAAACACCTGGCCAAAGGTAATGGAAGTGGATTCTCAGTTCTCCCAATGACTATAAACCAAGGAATGACTGAGTCTCATATGTGCTCAGAACGCAAATGAAAACCAAAGATTTACAACAGGAATTTTCTTCCAGTTATTATACACTTCTCCTCTTGGGGGAGAACAGGCAGGCAATTGAAGGCGAGGAAAGAGGCGGCACAATTCCCACGTGAGAGGAGGCACTGACTTGCAACTGGGAGGCACTGATAGCTTCAGTTGTTTTCTGGGGACAAGTGTTTTGTATGCTCAAGGGTTCTGAAGTTATTTGCCTCTGATTACACAAGGATTAGAAAATGGATCAAGAATTTGGACTGAAATTTGTTAGGTTCAAAGTCCTGAGCAATTTTTTTCTAGGAGTTGTTTGTGTGTGTGTAGTAAGAGATAGAGGCAATAATTATCCCCCCAAGAAAGGCCTTTGGGCAGGAATGTTATCATTAGGACACAAAATTTTCTTGTTTATTTCTGGTGCTACAGATTCTTTCCTCAGATGGGTCCATGTGAAATTCAGGTCTTTAAAGGCATGAGTCTGTTAAATTGGATCAAAAGTGCCTGGGTAGAGGGTTAAAGATATGTTCTTGGCATTTGTACGACTGAGGATTCTCCAGAGAAAGAGAAACACTAGGTAGTGATAATGAGAGAGACAGAGAGAGAGGAAGAAGGACTGACAGAATTGGCTCAGGGGCTCACTCAGTTTGACGAGTACCAGAGATATGCAGGTGGCAGTTCTGTGACAGCCAGTTCTGTGGATCCAGTCACAGTCGGATGGCCAAAGAACCAGGACAGCTGACCCTACAGTTCCCATCCAAAAGCTGGCAGACTTGAGAACTAGGAATAGCCCATATTCAGTTTGTGTTTAAAGGTGGGAAAAACCTGATATCCCAATGCAAAGACCATCAGGCAGGAGGAATTGTCTTTCACTAAAAGGAGGGCCAGCCTTTCTGTTCTTTTTTTTTTTTTTTTCCTTTTGAGACAGAGCCTCAAACTATCCCCCTGGGTAGAGTGCCATGGTATCACAGCTCATAGCAACCTCCAACTACTCCTGGGCTCAAGCGAGTCTCCTTCCTCCGCCTCCCAAGTAGCTGGGACCACAGGCGCCCGCCACAACGCCTGGCCATTTTTTGGTTGCAGCCATCATTGTTGTTTTGGTGGGCCCAGGCTGGGGATTTGAACCCACCACCTTAGGTGTACGTGGCTGGCACCTTAGCCGATTGAGCCACAGGCGCTGAGCCAGCCTTTCTGTTCTATTCAGGACTTTAATTGATTTGATGATATCCAATACAATCTGTATTACTTAGTCAACCAATTTAAATAATATCATTCAGAAACACCTTGAATAATGTTTCCCTAATAATGTTTCCAGGTACCTTATAGCCCAGTCAAGTTGATGCATGCTATGATTCAAATTCCCCCAAATTCATATTTTGAAATCCTAACCCCTCAAAGTGATAATATTAGGAGGTGAAGCCATTTAGCAGGTAATTAGGTCATGAGGGTGGAGCTCTAATAAATAGGATTAGTGCCCTTACATATAGTCTCAAAGGGACTATGTTCATCCCTTCTATCAGTGAGACGCAGCTCAAAGTCACCATACAGTGGTTCTCAACCTTCCTAATGCCGCAACCCTTTAATACAGTTCCTCACGTTGTGCTGACCCCCAAACATAAAATTATTTTTGTTGTTACTTCATAACTGTAATTTTGCTACTGTTATGAACTGTAATGTAAATATCTGATATGCAGGATGTATGTTCACTGGTCGCCACCCACAGGTTGAGAACCGCTGGAAATGAGTCTTCACGAGGCCCTAAAATCTACCTAAACCTTGATCTTGGACTTGCCAACTCTCAGAAGGATGAGACATACATTTATGTTGTTTATGAGCTACCCAGTCTAAAGTCTTTTGTCATTGCAACCGAATGCACAAAGGTAAAACAAAATTAACCATAGTTGAATTGGTAAAGCTTTTATTTTGAAAAATGAAATTCATTCAATTTGTTAAAATGAATTAATCTACTTTGGACCTAAAGGGAAAAAAAATATTTATAACTTAAAAATTAAGAAAAAAACTTAAAGCTATTTCTGCCACAAAGCTCTCTTTCCCCTTCACATTTAATTAGAGTTCTCCGAAATTCTCTGTAAGATCATATCCTACTGTTTCTTCCCACACTCGTGATGTTCTAAAAATGCCAACACACTCATATTCCCTGACACCCCCTGCAGCCATGCACTTATACGCCCCCAGATCTTTGATCACAGGGGGCCCAGTACATAAAGTGACCTTCCCGGCCCCCCTTCTCTTTCTGAAAGAAGCCTGCTGGATCTTCAAAGCCTAATAAATACATCACTTCTTCTGTGAAGCCTTTCCTATGTCCTTGACCAACAGAATTGCCCAGTCCCTCTGCTTGATCAGAGAATACCGTTCACAGCACTGGCACGGTGTCTTTCTGTCCTGACTCTTCACTTAAAGGCAGGTGCATTATCCACATCTCACAACCTGTCAATCAATAACAGCCATGCTGACTCCTCTGGCTCCCTTGGCAACTTCCCCCACTGCATTCCCCCTTTGTTCCCAACATGCTTTCCTCGACCCATGTCTCCACCTGTTCTTGCCTTTTGCTTCTGTTTCTTCTTTGTTCATTTTGTGCTGCCCTTTGTCCCTACTGTTCTGGGCTTTGGAGGCTTCCCAAAGAACCATTACTTTCTCTATTGATCCTCTATTCTGAATGGCTTTGAGCAAGACCATCCTGGATGAACGAATTCCTAGCAAGTTCTTCACCCTTGGACGTGTGGACCCATTCACTAAAAACTCATCTATCTAGTCTCAGCCACTACTGTCCTGTTAGATGGTGAACTCTTCTCGTGTACAATTTATATCTTATTCATCTTCGTATCACTTGTGATTTCCTATGCCTATCATCATTTATATGCTTAATAAATATGTGTGGCATGAATCAAATTAAATGTATTTTTATCTTGAGGGTTCTCTTTGCTCTTTTCAACTTCCAAGTTTTTGTTATCCCTTAAGGGCTAATTCTAATTCTGGTCTTCTTGGATTTCCATGGCTTGAGGAGATTTGTTCTTCACTGGACTCCTGTTTTTCACAGAAGTAAATATGATTAGTTGGAATGTGATCATATGCTCTTTCTGCTGCATTGAGCAGCTCCATGAGCAATCAATGTTTTGCTTCTTTCTTATGCCTCTATAGTGCTTAAGAGAGCATGCTTTAAATACTTTCAGCACTTTTGTGCTGAAAGATTGGTTCTAACGTGCTTTCTATAACTGCGCTGTGCGGGGTGCAGAAAAGCCACAGTAATAACTGGAATCAAACACGTGTTACATTCTTACTATTTCTGTCTGCTTTGTAGGCATTTATGAGTATCTTTGAGAGCAAGCGCAATAGTTAATCATCTCTGTAAAATTAGCATCTCACACACGCCTGGAGCTGAACAGTGACTGGGTCAGTATTGAATAAAGAAATGATTTATATGTTATGATAATCTTCAACTGCCTCTTAATTACTTTACAAAGAGGGAAGATAATTCACGTTCATTGAATATCTACTGGGTTGACTGCATCACATGCTTTATATTCTGGTTTCTCACTCAAAGCCTAGGGAAGGTCATCTAACATTTCTTGGCCTCAGTTTCATCATCTGCAAAGTGGGAGCAATAATTGAATTAATAAATGCAAAACCACCAGATCATAAATTTTATGATGTGAATTATACCTTGATAAATCTGTTATTAATTGTATAAAAAGTCCATGGATATGATGAAAACAGTGCTTTTATCTTTGAGGAATTAAAATTAACCAAATGGGGAAAATGGGATGACATACATTCTCCATGTATAAAATGCAATCTGGGGGCTGGCATTGCTACCACATTTTCCCCAGTCACCTAGGCTCCAAAACAATCATCCTTACTTTCCTTCTTTCCCTCATGTCACTTGTTAGTCACTGCCAGGCCTTAGCAATTTTGCAGTTACTATTTCTTTTCAGCAAAATTTTTTGTATTCATATGTCATTTTCATTCAAGTCTCATTCCTCATGTTTTTTTCCAGACTATTCTAGTAACTCACAGTAACTCTTGTGTCCTCTTTTGTATAATTGTGTAAAGGGCTGTTAGGTTATATGTGTTCAAATGAAAGACTTATCCCTATTCTGCTTAAAATCCTTCAATTCCTACAGCCTGTAAGATAGCTCCTTCTGTAGTTTGTTAGTTTGCCATGACATTCTGGTTCATTTAAAAATTTGAGTTAATGGGTGGCACCTGTTGCTCAGTGGGTAGGTGCTGGCCCAATATACCGAGGGTAGTAGGTTTGAACCTGGCTCCATCCAAACTGCAACAAAAAAATAGCCGGACATTATGGTAGCTGCCTGTAGTCCCAGCTACTAGGGAGGCTGAGGCAAGAGAATCACCTAAGCCTAGGAGTTGGAGGTTGCTATGAGCTGTGATGCCACCTCACTCTACCAAGGGTGATAAAGTAAGACTCTATTTCTAAAAAAAAAAAAATACAAAGTAAATAAAAATTTGAGTTAAAACTATGCTGCAATTAAAAATAAAATACTTCCACCTGTTAAATATCAAATACTGACCAGAAGTACAGACAGAAATAAACGTGCCCAGCCCAGGCCTGAATTGGCTCACACATCTCTTCTGTGCCTTCCCTGACTAAACATTTCACTTTTGCCAAACTCCCTCCAAAATTCCCCTTAATTTTTTTTGCTTGTCTTCCCCTATATGAAGTGGCCCTTCCTCATCTCTGTCTATGGACTCTACCCCACCCCATTCCTCAGAATCCCAGCTCACAGCTTGTCTTCCTGTAAGACTTCCTTAACCACCAAACTGGAATTGGTCCATTTTGTCTTGCTCTTGCACATTGACATAAGTGGTCTTTCCTAGAAAATCAGACCAAGAGGACAAAACAAAAAATACAAATATTGTTTTCTTTTCATAAAGTCACGTCCGGCATCTTTGCATGAAGTGTTTTACTTTGTTAAACAAATAACTAAAAAATGTGTGAAGATTCTTCAATTTCAAATTTTAAAATACATTTGAAGTCTAATATATAAACAAAAATGGTGTAAAGTCAAGCATGGTGAATTATTAAACAAAGGCATATTTTTATAAGTATTAATTGTTCCCAGGTCAGGAAATAACATATTATTGATACCTCTGATCCATCCTTGGGTCCTCTGTCTGTCGATTCCCAAATGACCACTATCCTGACTTTTAACTCCATAGATAATTTTTGCCTGATTCTGAACTGTATAAATGCAGTTGCATAATACCTAGTCTGTTACCCCAACTTTGACTCAACAATGGATTTGTGAAATTTATTAGAGCATATTAGAGCATATTTCAGTATTCATTTGCATTCCTGTGCAGTACTCCCTTAAATTAGATTTCTAATGTCCTCCTTGATAAACAAAAGAAGGATTACCCATCATTGAGAAACTATGTCTATTGTAGAAGACTTAACACAAAAGTTTCACATGAGAAATTTTCAAAGTCAAAAAGAGAAAATACAGAAAGAATTTTTTTCTTTTACAAAAGCCATCAAATTCTTGAGCGAGATAAGAGAATATATCTTATCTATGAAGTAAGAACTAAATGAAATAAAAATTACTACTACTAAAAAGAGTATGGATTAAAGAAAATGCAAAGAATGTCTAGAAGACAAAGTTAAGTAAATCTCTCTTGCTGGGGTTTGAATGTATATGCCCATTTAAAAATCATATGAAGGAACCTGATACCCAATTTGATGATAGTAATCGGTGAGACACTTTGGGGAATGATTAAGCCATGTGGCCTCTATACTAAGGACTGAGCTTAGATCTCTCATAAAAGGGTATGCACAAGGTTTTTTTTTTTTTTTGAGACAGAGTCTCACTATATCACCCTTGGTAGAGTGCTGAGGCATCGCAGCTCACAGCAACCTCCAACTCTTGGGCGTAAGTGATTCTCTTGCCTCAGGCTCCCAAGTAGCTTCAATTACAGGCACCCACCACAATGCTCAGCTATTTTGTTTGTTGCAGTTGCCATTGTTGCTTTAGCAGGCCCTGGCCAAGTTTGAACCTGCCAGCTTTGGTGTACGTGGCTGGCAACCTACCCCCTGAGCTATGGGCACTGCCTGCACATGCCTTTTTCCTCTTTGTCTTTCTGACCTGTGAGGACCCAGAGATAAGATATTATCTTAGAAGTAGAAAGAGTGCGATTTCATCACCTATCGAATCTGCCAGCACCTTGATCTTGGACTTCCCAGCCTCCAGAACCATGAGAAATACATTTCTGTTGTTTATAAATTGCCCATTGTAAGACATTTTGTAATAGCAGCAGGAGCTCAGACCCTTCCAAAAAATAGAACAACAACAACAACAAAAGCCCTAGAAGTAGGAGCAAGAAAGTTAGGAAATGACAGGTCAAGTGCCCGAGTTCAGCATCTGAATCATCTGAGTGTTAGAAAAATAAGTTTTTAGAAACAGGGGGAGGAAGTTATCAAAGAAATATTTCCAGATAGTTTCTCAAAAGCAAAACAATAATGTTTCATATGGAAATAGATAGCTGGTGCTTAGCTCAAAATACAAATTTAGGACTGTATCGAATTGTATAAAATTGTGAAATTGCAAAACAGTAGGAGAAATGATATAACCTAGTAATTTTCATGGTGGTGGGGGGAACAAATTATCTCAAACAAATGACAAGTATCAAAACTGCAATGTGCTTCTTATCAGGAAAACTCAAAATTACAAATAATAATGCCTCCACCTTCAGAAAAAAAAATCCCCACCTCAAATTCTATACTCACCTATCATTTAAAGAGTAGAACATATTTTCAGATGTCCAGAGGCTCAAAAAAGTTAAATGCTATATACCTTTTCTCAAGAAACTTCCAGATAATGATATTTATTTCTACCAAAAGAAGAAATGAAATCCAAAAGAGAAAAACATGGGATGTAGGAAACAGAGAATCAACAAATTAGAGGTGCAGCTAATCCACAAGGAAATGGTGAGGGGAGATTCCAAACTATCCACCTGCACCAGGGCTGGAGAACTGCCAGTCCAGATTGTGTGAGTTCAAATGCCCTGGGAAAGATTTCCAGAGAGGTTCCACATGTGAATACCTAATGCTTTGGATTTAAGCAGAGAAAATTGCATATACTTGGGGAAATATTGGGTTGAATCACAGGAAATGAATAGCATCATAGTATACTACATCTTTCATCCCTGAAAAACATTTACCTAGCAATAATAACGGATGTGTTAACTATTTAATACGCATTACAACATGACTGTATTAGGAACATTGGGACGGGGAAATAGGAAGTATCTACATCATGTAGTGGGTGAGAGGGTGGGAGAGAATAAAGTAACATGCAGAGTCCACAGATGACAGCTGCACCTGAAATTAGTCACAAAAAACAATGTCACCATTGTGGTGTGAGATGTAGAGGAAAACTGCAGAATCAACTGAACGAATTGACCCTGGTTGCCGCTGGCAAATGGGACCGTCTACAGGTGATAGGGCCAACAAGGAGGACTACTGGTATTTTAAGCAAGCACCTGTAGAACTATTCTATTTGCTTTGTTTAGACCATGTGCATATATAATGTGAATAGATGGTGTTGAAAAATGCTAACGACTATATAAACATGAATTTAAAAATATCACTCCTCCTTATTTGCTTGCTCTTGTGTGTGTATACCCAGGGTAGCAATAAAATTTGTGTTCAGTTTAAAATAGTGTGCAATTTTAAATTTCACACAAACTTTATGGCCACCACGTTCTCTCTCTCTCTCTCTCACACACACACACACACACACAGAGAGAAATGGAAGCACATGATTGTATTTTGGTGACTGATTCAAACGTTCTCTCAGTCTGCTGTTTACTTCTGAGTTTTGCAATGGGAGCTCAGTAAGAGTGCAGAAGGGGGCTTCCCTTCCTGAAGGCTTCATGTTTGCATTATTTACAGCCACATCGCTGGTTTATGATGCAGACTTCCTTTTCCAAAGGATGGGTGCATTATCTGCTAGGGGGTCCTCTTTCTGTTAATATTTGATGAGGGAGTAGCTTCTATATGGGGCCTCAGAGGCCAGCGGTTCTACACCCGGGCCAGTTTGTGTCCCAGTTTTCAGCAGCCTAATTCCTATTCTATGCCAAGGGCAGAGTTTGTTCCAGAGCTCAGACAAAACACAAAGTGAAGATACGTGCCAGATGCAGGAGGAATTGTGTTGTCCTTTGTGTCACGATGGCGCATTTTCCTTCCATTGAAATAATATTACAAGGCAAATGTCTCTATTTGAAAACCCGGGTATGGTTTTAACTCTTCTGGGTTAAGAAAGCACCGAGTTCTTTGGAATAGAAAGAGAAAAGTAAAGAACTCCAGGGAAAGACGGATCATTACTGTGTGTCAGATGTGCTTGCAATACCATTTCTGACAGTTTTCATGAAAGCAGCAGACGATTCTCTCAGCCATGTCTTCATCTAGAAGTGTTTTCATTTTTGATTTCGTGATTGGGTGAGTTGAATAAATTTAGGTAAAGTGAGAAATGCTTTGTAATACTTCAGGAGAAAAATAGAAAAAGAGAACTGAAGTATAAATGGTTTGTACGTGTCTGTGCTGAGCTGTGAAAAAAAATCAAATGTGAGATCTCAGAACCAAGTGTGAACACTTTAGGTGGCTGTGAGGTTTTTCAATTTGGGCGATAGAAGTGGTCAGTCACTAGGCATATGTTTCTTTTCTTCACTTAAAGGATATATGGTGCTCTGAAGACAATAACCTCATCTGGAGCTTTAGGACAGTCACCAAAGAAAATTGCTCTGATCATAGCATTTAGATAGGTCAAATAATTTCTTTCTGCTAGGAAAAATAGTATTCCCTGAAAGAAATTTTATGAAATTGGCTTTTTAGTAAATTATGACTCACTGACCCACTGCCTTCAATATCAGAGGTATGATATACTTTCAAATATATATACATGCATACATATTAGGATATAAGACTATGGTTGATTATTTTGAACTTTTTATTTACAAAGAGCTGAGAATAAACAGATATTAAGGGCTTATATTCTGGGTCTATGCCTTGCATACATTATCTCTACTCTTTGTAACAGAAATTCATTTTCTTACTCATCAAGCACGGATTGATAACTTCACTGCCCTGTTGCTAAGATGATAACAAATTGAACCTTGCCTTCCATAAGTTTAAAATCTACTCGGAAATGGAGAAGAAAAAGCTACATTCATTACAATATTATTATGGATTTTATTAATTCTATATCTCACAATAATTGTATGAGGGCAGTATTGTGATTTCTATTTTTATGTGACGATTAGAAACATAATAGTGAAAGGACTCACCCACAGTCATACATCAAATGTGTTTTGCAGCCAGAATTCGAGCCCCAGCACATCTGATTCCATAATCACGAGCTCTCTGTTAGATATGGTGACTCTGTGATGGATCCAAGAGGAGGCAGCCTGTGAAGTCAGAAAATAAATCACTTTTGACTTTTAGGAGCTTGTAGGTCTCAGCTAGCAAGATAGTCATAAATCTGCAATTAATAGGGTGATCTATCTCACAATTAAAACCACAGGCCAATGCTGCATGGTGTGGTAGACTGAATATTTATACCAGCCCCTAAAAAAATTCATGTGCTGAAAAGTAATCTCTAAGGTGCTGATATTTGGAAGTGGGGGATTTGAGAGGTTATTAGGTAATGAGGGTGGAGCCCTCATTGGTAAAATTAGTGCCCTTTTAAGAGAGAACCTAAAGAACACCCTAACCCACTCTGCCACAGCAAGATGATACTGTTTAATGTTTCAGGAAGGAGGCCCTCACCAGACCCCAAATCTGCTGGACCCTTGACTTGAACTTCCCAGGTTGCAGAACTGCAAGGAATAAATTTCTGTTGCTGTTACACCCTAGTCTAAAATATCCTATTCTGTTATAGCAGCTCAAAAGATCTAACGTGAAAAGCACAAATCAATGAATCACTGGTCACTTAATCTTTTTAATAAGCTAAATTTGAATGAATAGTAAGGGTTAGCAATCTAATAAGAAAGGAGAAAGCTGAATGCAGCTACACATGAAGATTTAATGAATATTTAATCGTGTATGCTGGACACTACATACTGTGTTAGGCATTTTCACATTTATTGTTTTTATGTATACAATCTATAAAAATGGCAAGCCTCCTAACACAACCATCAGGGAGAACCCTTTCACTGCATAATGAACACTGTGGATTTGCGGGATGTCACAATGGATTTTGGAATAGAAAAACACAGATTTCACTTTTGGCTCGGTCTTTTGTTAGCTATGAAGCTTTAGATAAATTCATTTCTAGAAAAGAGCATTCAGTCATGAATGGAGTTGCAAAGAAATTTCATGTATTGTTTTCTGTAGGTGCATTTAACCCAGGGAATACCACGCCCTATTTTCTTAGACAGTTAATCTTATTTTTTCATTTTAACTCTTTGCTAAAGATAAATTAAAACACTGTTTGGGATTTGTAGCCAATTTGTAAACCTGGTGTATTCCATTTTCTTCCGATTCTTCCATTATCTTTTGATTTTCACACTTCCTCCTTTTTTTCACACCCACTTCCCCAGGCAGGATTTTGTTACTTACACATCTTGTCATTTTAACACCAGAAAAATGTTAACTAGCTTTGCTTACCTGTGGGTAGAATTTGTTTCTTTGTTGGAGAAAAAGAGAAAAAGGAGCTAATGGGGAAGGAGATTTCCAATTATTTTTCCCCATCTCAAAATAGGCCAAGTGCTTACATAGCACACGAAAACTTTGGAAGAAATAGCAATAAAAAATAAAAGCTTAATTAACCACAGAAATGATTCCAGGAAATAGCACAATTCACTTCCATCAGGAGGGGGGATAGACTGGAAGCTCTCTGGAAGTTTACAATAGGGAAAGGCTGCTATCTCCCCAAGAGGATATCTTTATTTCTTAATGAGATCATGGATCTGATTAATGTTCTATAAAGTGTAAAAGGGTAGAGATTGAGGAACTATTCAACTTACTGCTGCTTTTAAGTATATGTTAAAGCATTTAAACATTAAAGAAATATATAATCATTGAGAAATTCCCGATTGTGGACCATACCATGAGTTCTTTGTTTCTGGACATTCTCTCACTTAATCTTCCAAAAGTCCCCATCTTACAGACGTGGAGAGTATGGCACTGAGATGTTGACTTGGTAAATCACCTACCTCTAGGATTTTGGATTAGGCTCACTAGAAACATCCTCTTTGATAGGAAGCTGTTACAGAGGTTTCCCTGGGTACTCTTCTCGAAAGAGGGAGGGAAGAGGAAAAAGTTGGCCTACAAAAGCTTCAACTGAGGCCTCAGCTGTTTGTGCAGGGATATCTGGAGCAGGGATGGCCTTTCAAGGTTGTTCTAAATGAGACAAAGGGGCTGAGCAAATGTATACTCTGTTAGCTTGACACTGACCATGGGTTACTCTCTAAGAGAAGACATACCCTGAGGAGGTCATACCTAATGGCTAAGAGCACAGCCCCTGTAATTCCAGCAGCTAGGGGATGGGATCATCAGTCCAAAGGAAGAGGGAAGGACCTGCTGGAGCTTCTATCTGTCATATCTAGTAGATAGGAGAACAAGAACTTGACTTCAAGTTGAAGGTTATTTTTTTTCCACCTTCATGGATGAAATTTCATTTTAACAGCCTTTTTAGTCCAAATGCAATTCTTTTCAATTCCATTACAATCCTGGTTGCACTTCTGAACAGGATTTTGTTGAATCCTTATTGGAATGTGGTGCTCAGAGCTCTCGGTGGAAACTGATTAGTCTTGAGATGGACACAACTGTCGCCTTTTGCTTTGTATATCTTATATGTATAAGATCCCATGAGCTTTGGAAATTTGGGGTTTAATAAATTAATATATGCGCTCAAAATATCTTTCAGACTCTACAGGTAATATTTGGAAGAGTAGATAATGGACTGATTCTTAAGATAAAATTATGAGTTTGGAGTCTTGCTGAGGTTGTTCTTTTATACTTTAAGTCCTCGGTTCTTTCTCCTCCTGGTGCTGTTTATTCACTGTCTTCTTTAGTTGACCAGTAATGGTTCTCCAGGAGGAAAGGAGGACTAGTCAATGGTCTCAAATTCTTTACCCAAGTTTTTTTAAAAAAACAGGACTTTCTCTTCTTTAAATGTAAAGGTTTTGATGCAGTAGTTCTTTGCCAGGGCATAGGAATCTATAGTTTAATTTCACCAGGTGATTTTTGAGGTGCTAATTCAGCTCAGGCACCAGAGCCCAGTGTTCAGAACTGCTGGTCTAGTTAACCTCTAAAGACCGTTTCTAGGCATAACACAGTTCCATAAAGCAGGGAATACTAATGTAGCATTCATTTATTTTTCCTAGTGTTGTGAACAGGATCTGATATAAACGTGATATTTACTGAATATCTGTGAATGAGAAAAAAGTAAATATAGTTCATCTCTTTGCTTTAGCTGAGCCAAAACTCAGAAAGCTGTTGTGTTTGTGCAGAAAGCGCAATAGACATGGACTTAGTAGCATACAATGCCATTTGGATAAATCAATAAAATACTATTTCAACACAAATTAATAGGATGTCATTGTGTTTCATAGCAGACCAGCTGGTATGTTATAAATCATGATGCATGTTTTGGTATTGAATGATTCTTACATTCCTAGGGAAAATGTCTAGTTCAATTCTTACAAAAGCTACCACATTCTATTGACTTTCTAATTTCCAAGTCTGGATATTTACTTTTATTTTTGTGAAAGTAATAAGTTCATCTTCTTACCTCTAATCCTATGTTTTTTCACTACACTCTGACCTGAGCTCATGAAACACAAAACAGAAAACAGGGTAATATAAGAAAACTCACTACCACTTATTTTTATCCCATCAAATTTCAAATAAGACAGCACAAAATAAGATGAAAATTACAGGTAGGAAAAATAGAGTTGAGAAAAAGGGGGGAATGTTTTTGCAAATAAGAAGGGCCAAAATATTTGTTATAGTTTAGGAAATACACTTGAATGTAATTTTGATGCTCGTAGCACAGAAGAAGGGTCTATTTTGTGTCCACTGAAAAGTTCTTAGTAGAAAGAGTGAGATTAGGGATTGTTGTTATTAATATTATTCTCACAATAATCTATACTAAATTTTGAGATTTCCACCTTTATGTTATGTGTTACATAAGGGATAATGAAATATGTGAGCAACCAATTTATCATTCAGATATTCATAGTAAATGCACAGCCAAATTCAAATTATTTTAAACGTATCTCTAGATAAAGGTCACATTTTTAAGCTTCATACAGAAAAGATGGCTCTCAGAGACCCATTGCTCTTTTACTCTGGATTTATAACTTTGGATGTGTTAGCAACTTAAAATTAGCAAACTAAATCTTGAAGAATAAAAGGCCAGGAGATAAACCAGGATATGAGGTGGGAGAGGATGAATCAGAGCATCCCTCTGTGAATAAAATGTCTAAGTTGAAAGCACTAAAAAATGTCAATAGTCTCATGAAAACAAGAGCATTTTTTCCAGGGCATTCTCCCTGAGCTAGGGAACTCGAGTGTTCATGATCAATATGGCATGATCATTAATTATAAATAGAAACACAATTATTGATGACAATGAAGAGTCAGAACAATAATCTACTATTAAAATCTTGTCACCCTCATCATGATAAAGCTGCCCAAACCTGTGAACTACTCACCTCTTAGAGACCCAGCATGGAGTCACGGGGTCAGAATTTTGCTGGTCTCCTGTCTCAACTTAGTCACTCCCCCAAAATGCCAACCCAACTATAGTCACATGGTAATCTGAGACTGCTGTTACCACATAGTACCGTTGACGCTCCAATCTCTCCAGAATTTCTGCATTATGAATATAACACATTAGTGCAAAGGAGGATTGTGTAGAAAACTGCCTTCATACAGTTTGCCAACATAATGTGTGCATGTTTTTTGGAGTGGATGTTGGGTAAGGAAATGATGGGAATTAGGAGATGTGCTGAATTCTTTGCATAAAACTGTGCTATTCTTATATACATTGCTATTGGGCTAGCTTTGAAGATGACCTATGGTGTATATGAGGGCTTACTTCAACTCTCTTTGGCCTGGTAAGCATTTCTGTCCCTTTCTCTCATCCCCTGTGGCTGACCTTTTCTAGAGAATGGGTCACCTCAGATGTCTGATCTCTACATTTGCTACCCCATCGCACTTCCCCTGCGGAAGTGATGAAACAGGCCCAGAGTTCCAAGATTTAAGCCTCGGGACAGTGTAACCTTCCTGAGAAACACTAGGCATGGCAAGAACCAGAGTGCCCCAAAGGTGAGTTTAATCTGTAATAATTATATAGGACAGGTTGTTGAAATCATTATAAAACGTTTTATGCAAAATTGACATACCTAATGAAATATTGTTTGTGAATCACAACTCAAATTTTTGGACTTAAGTATTTCTACATATCAGTTTTTTTTAATTATTCTGTAAATGGCATATAGTCTAGAGAAACATTAAATATTAAACAAGCAACATGCATTATCCTTACTCAGACTTCTCTAATGCTGTTTGTCTTTAATGTTTCCAGAAAATTGCTACATAACTGTGAATAGGTCATGAATCCCAGGCTTGGGAAGGAATGCTCAGATGGAGAAAATGGCCTCTGAATACATCACATAAAGAGAAGAAGTTTATTGAAGTTAATGATAAGATACAAAGAAGATATTATGGAAGCACAGAGAAGGTAACCATATGAGGTCTGACAAATAAATTCATGAACTCATCCCAGAAAAAGTGCCATATACCTCATTGCTGACTGTCATTATGGTCACCTTCAAAGTACTGCTCATGGAAGCCATGTACCCTGTCAGCACCTGGTCCACTGTTCAAACCAATTTTGGAACTCCTTTTCTGGAATAACCATCACACAAAAACACACACCAACAATACTGAATGCCATTATGCAAGACACTACCACACATCCACACAAATACAGCTGTGGGACCCTGAAATCCCGAGGCTATGAAACCTCACCAAGCGGCTGATTAGTGCTGCCAATGTAAGTGCACAGTGAACTTAATCGTGAGACATTTTCTGATGGTCATTCCAGAAAAAAAAAAGAGTTCTAAAACTGCTTTGGAGGGTGGACTAGCATCAGTATACAGCTTCCCACGGGGAGTATTTCGAAGGTGACTGAATAACATTCCTCAATGCGGTACGCGCCACATTTTCTAGGATGAGTTCATAAACTTAATGGTCAGACCTTGCACCTATCTCAGTGGAGTCTAGGAAAGCTTCCTGGCACAAACATGAACAGCTTAAGTAAAATGTTATATACCTGCCTCATCATAGCCCTTAACACACCACCTTGAAGTTGTCTCTGTAAAGGTTCAGCTACTCCAAGCATAAAGCTTCTCCAGGGGAATAATTGTTGTGTCTTGTTCTTCATCCTTGGTCAAGCATCTTATAGCAACTGATATATTGTCTATATACTCAAAAAATATTTGTTAAAATAATAAAAGGTGGGGGAAAAGAGAAAGGATGGAAGAAAGAGAGTTGGATTAGAGTTACCCAGAAGAAGGAAAGAGTGAGTGGCTGATTCATTTCAGCTCAATAATGGGTAAGAGACTAGATAATGGGTAAGACACTAGATACCCAGGGATGTCACAATGGACATGCTAAGAGTCTGGCACATACCAGTGAAGTAGCAAAAAATGAAGATAGAGGGTTTAGTAGACATACACTCAGGATCGCACATGGGCTCAAGTTCAGTCTAGCTTACACATTATATTCCCCAGATATTTTCTTGTTTTTAATTTTATTGCTTGGTAAATAGAACTACCAAGTTGTCCAACTAAAGAGCTGGAACTCTAGCTGGCATCCTCTATTTTACCACTATATTCAATAAATCACTGAAGTAACACAAAGGATCAAGTTGTGAGATCAGATTCGTGGGAATATAGATCAAAAATACAATTATCAGTGAAATACAGGGAGGTCTAGGACCACACATAGA
>CAUYQV010056929.1:0-17478 GCA_963574575.1 Galagoides demidoff | reverse complement strand
AAAATGGCTGGGCGTTGTGGGGGGCACCTGTGGTCCCAGCTGCTTGGGAGGCGGAGGCAGGAGACTCGCTTGAGCCCAGGAGTTGGAGGTTGCTATGAGCTGTGATGCCATGGCACCCTACCCAGGGGGATAGCTTGAGGCTCCGTCTCAAAAAAAAAAAAAAAAAAAGAAAAAAAAACAGATAAGACTGTCTTGCCCTCCAAGTTCTCAGGCTATATGAGAATGATGATCACATGGATACTTTGATTTATATCGTAAATATAAAATACTAAAGGGAACAGTTTGGGACATCAAATCAGATTGGGAGGGAGTAGTTAGACTGACTCTTGTTCAAAAATAACTCTCTGCATAGGTAATACATTTATACGGTTCACATTTCAAGATGTGTGAAAGTTGAAACCCTCTCTGCCACCTCTGTCTTCCAAATGCCTAATTTCTGTCCTCAGACGCAACCCATTATTAATTATATATTCTTGGTTATGATATTATGTTAAAGTTTCCTGAGGCTGACTCTTAAACTAAATCTTTAAAAAGTCATTCAGATTAAGTCACTGATAAGAGAAAAGGATAATTGCCCAAGCAGAAGTAGGAAGGCGATTTGTATAAAGATGTGGAAGAGTGAAGATCTATTTTATTATTGTATTTGGAAAATGATGTGATTAATATGCACCACAGTGAAGGGCTTAAGTGTCAATAGTAAGAATTTAGATTTTTAAGAGTAAATTTATGGTTGCTGTTAAAGGTGTTTCTTGAAGCTTTTATTGTTAAAGTATGTATGTATCTTGGAACCATTTCAGTACCCTTTTCAGTGATTATTGTATTTCAAATTGTAATCTTGTGACAAAATTGTGGTTAGGGAATACCTAGGGGAGTGCTAACTTCCCAAAATTGTAATTCTAGTCCAATGAAATGTGCTAAATAGTTTGGTACACCTAGCTCAAGTTTAAGTATTCTGTCTACCTCCAAATATTACCTTGATGGCAAAACATTTGATACATATTCCAGGCATTCTACCATAATTATATTTTTATGAAGCATAATTTGGAAACTATAATCCTCTATTAAACACAAATCAAGCTTATGTCAAGCCCTGTATATACATATATAATCTTATTTGATCTTTTCAACAACCTATTAGTGTTTTCTTTCCCTTTTTAATTGATTAAGGAAACAGGCTCTGAGAGTGAGTCATATAGCTATTATAAGTAATGAAGTATAGACTTAAGTGGTTCATTACATAAGTTTTGAGATACACAAAAATTAAGTAACAAAATCCTTGAGGACGGAAAGAAAGAAAGCCCTCCCAGCAACACCAATAAGCTGAGCAAGTTGAAACTTGCATGGGTGAATCAGAAAGGATGCTGTCAACCGTGGTTTTTGGAAGTGAAGTAATGAACCATAACATAGTCTGTCTCAAAACTTTTGTATGTAACCTGTGTACTCAGACTTTGATCCCAAAGCCAAATGCTCTTGAATATTCTCAGAATTAAAGGTTTGTTTTATTACTTGGCAGACAGTAAAGTGGGAGGAAGGAAAAGCTACTGTAGCCACCGATTTGTTGGATTGTAACCTTTTACCTAAAGGATGCTTTTAGTCATTTAATATCCAGATAATAATATTAGAGATAGCCCTGTTGGCAAGAGAAAGGTGTCCCTGAGTTCAGTACTCAAACCTCTTACATTAAGCTTGGGCAGTGTTTTAGTTTAGTTTTTGAGGTATGGGGTGTATGCATGCTTTGAGTCACTTTCTGGCATACTACTTGAATATACTTGGAAATTAACATGACTGTTTAGTACATAAAGTCAGGGAGAAAAGAATATATTTTTTTTGATACTTTTGAAAACTATCTACAGATAAATAGCATTTTTATTTACATGTCTTCCTAAGAATTGCTTCATTGACTATGTTTAGAATGGTAGTTTATTTTAACATCAAATCAATTGTTAGAAAACTGGTTCACATTTACATTTCTTGGGCAGAAGAGAATTTGTGACCAAAACTGCAAAAAATTCAATATTTTCTTCTAATAAAATTTTACATTTTAGTTGCCTCTTGATGCCTTCAGATTTCATAGACTGTAACCTTGATTTGATCCCATCAATAGCATTTTCCTTGGGCTCATAATCTCCTCAATTTTATGCAGTTCCAAAATAGAAGTTTCAGATGATTGGCCCCTTCATTATTTACAAATGGCTCTTTTCACCTATATTTTCACAGATTTGACTCTTTAATCTGTGCCTCTTAATCATTGTTTTGAGACTGTTGTTGCTATTTACTAAAAATTCCTCAATTTATGGATAACATCTCAGTTGAAGTATTCTAGAAATAACAAAAATAAATTTTAATTAGATGTCTAGATTTTTCTTCTGAGAATCTGGACTGTTTAAAATTCTCTATAGTATATAGATTGTATAACTCCAAATGAGTAATACAATTTTGAGTATGTGTAGAGTGATTGTTAATGGTCAATGTTTGTGGGTGGCGCCTGTGGCTCAAGGGTGGGGTGCCAGCCCCAAATGACTGAGGTGGCAGGTTCAAACCCAGCCCTGGCCAAAAACTACAAAAAAAAAAAAAAAAAAGGTCAATTTTTGCAACTTAAGTGTATTCTAATATGTTCTAAAAATTTTAGGCCCATTTATAGTATTTTATTTTGTAGGTTTTTGCACATCCCAAGATTTGTGGATGTATTATTTTTTCACTAATGGGAAATATTTCGCCAGTAAGCTGTAAAAATGCTAGTTTCATAACTTAAGTCCCATGACTTCATTTGAAACTAATTTATGTGGTATGTGAATTTGATTTGAATTAAATATTTATATTTCCAGAGAAAGAGGATCTAAAGTTTTTTTAAAGAATGTTATCCTTATATTATGAATACTTTTTAATGAATATTTAGTTCCAAACTTAGAGAATAACTTACAAGTTTACTGTGTTATTCTCTTGTATTTTACTATCTTCCTTTTTGAGTCACTCTCTTTAAACTTGAGGTCTCCAAGCAGACCTGTGAGGACAGCAAAATAGTTCCCATATGGTCCTGGGCAGGCCTGGTTTAAAAAAAAAAAAAACCCAAAGATTCTAAAACAGCCAAATTTAATTCATTTGGTTTCCTTATATGTCTTACTGATCTCCAAATATAGTGAAAAAAGTACCCTGACACTTAAGAGGATATAAACTGTTAAATAAACCATAGTTAGAAGCCTCATAAGCTTTTCTTGTTAATACCAGATCTAATCAGTACTTTTGATTGCCTTACACTTAGTTGAGAGAAAAGTAGGAAAAGGGTTAAAATAATGGAAAGGAGTTGAAGTAGGGCAAGCAATGAGAAGTATACGTATTAAAGACTCCTAATTAAACAGCTGCTCTGGTGATACTCTAGTATCTAGTGGCTGTCTTTTCTAGTTTTAAATTATCTAAGAGGTAACTACTTAGTGGTTAAAATTAAAAATGCCTTCTAAAAATAATTTTTGAAAACATATAACTCAACTTAATGAGTCTCCATTTAAGTTTTGAAATCACAGAATTCTGTCATATTTGTTTTGTTACGTGATCATTGATATTCCAGTGGATCTTGGAAGTAGTTTTCTTACTGTATTTCTGCAGAAACTTTACAGCACTTATTAGGGCCTCAGAATTGTCATGTATCTAAATTTCATTTTTTGTAGATAAAAACAGTAGTTATTGAACATTGACTATATGCTAGGAGCTTTACACACAGACTCAATTCTTCAGCCATCCTGCCATTTAACAGATAGAGATGGACCTAGAGCAGTATTTTTCTTTTTTCTTTCTTTTTTTTTTTTTTTTTTGAGACAGAGCTTCAAGCTATCCCCCTGGATAGAGTGCTGTGACATCACAGCAACCTCCGACTCCTGGGCCCAAGCGAGTCTCTGCCTCCACCTCCCAAGTAGCTGGGACCACAGGTGCCTGCCACAACGCCTGGCCATTTTTTGGTTGTAGCTGTCATTGTTGTTTGGCAGCCCACGCTGGATTCGAACCCACCACCTTAGGTGTATGGTGGCTGGCGCCTTAGCCACTTGAGCCACAGGCGCCGAGCCTAAAGGAGTATTTTTCAACCTTTTTTTAATCTCACAGCACACTTGAACCTATATTTAAACTAATGTGGCCACGTTTAAATTATGTTGATAAAAATATATATATATAATTACTGTAGTTGGAACTTCTTTCAGAAATAATTATTAATCTTTACAAATCAGTTGAAAAATCAATGACCTAGAGAGTTCAAAATTTAACTCTGTTTAATGTAGTGGTATTAAGCATATATTCTGGGATCAGATTGCCTCTTACTAACTCTGTGACATAAGGCCGCTTGCTTCTGTCTGACCCAGTTTTTTCATTTGTGAGGTAGGAATAATAATGGTATTAGGTAGGGCTGTTGTCAGAATTGACTTACTACACTTGGGCGCCTGTAGCTCAGTGGTTAGGGCGCCAGCCACGTGCTCCAGGGCTGGTGGGCTCAAACCTGGCCCTGGCCTACTAAACAAAAAAGAAAAATAGCCAGGCGTTGTGGCAAGCGCCTGTAGTCTCAGCGACTACAGAGGCTGAGGCAAGAGAATTGCTTGAGCCCAGGAGTTTGAGGTTGCTGTGAGCTATGATGCTACAGCACTCTATTGAGGGCAAAAAAGTGAGACTGTCTCAATTTAAGAAAAAAAAATTGACTTAAGGTAAAGCAGTTAGAATAGTGTGTGGTGCATAATCAAAATATATTCTTTGCTGCTGCTCTTATTCTGTAACATGGGCTAAGAATTTTTAAAGTGTGGCAAGTTTTTGTTAGGCCCCAGTCATACAGGTTGAGGGTGAGGGACTAGAAGTGTGCTGAGGAGGAGGAGGAACTGTTTAGGAAGCAGGTTCCTCAAAGGTTTAGTTCCCTGTAAACCATTTGTGAGATTTCAGGTGAATCATACATACTGGGAGCTTGCCCAGTTAAGCCCATTAGATAAGAATCTATAGTGATAGCCCTAGGGAATGTGTAGACATAAATGATAATTATGGTAAGTAGGCTCTTACCCTTTTTAAAGGGGCACTGTGCTAATGCAAGAAGTTAGAAAGCTGCCACACAATTGTAGTGCCGCTTTTTGCCCTGGCAGAGAAACCACAGATAAATGGATTCTGAAGGTGAAAATGTGTCACATCTAACCCAGGGAAGAACTCTTCATTGTTCATTGTCAGACTCTTCTACTTGTAACAGAGTGTAAGAAGAGTTTTTATATTGTGAAATATAGCTTATTTTGCATAAATACTATAAGAACAGTTTTGCTAAACTGCTAAATGGATGTTTATAAAGGCATCTGATGCAGAATATATGTAGACGATGAATTAGTCACATTCATGTCCACATATAAAAAATTGGATGCCACTTAGTATTTAATTTTTTCTGTGTTACCACTTTTAGATCTGTGATCCTGAGTTATTGTTGGGTCTCATGGATTTTAGCCTATTTTTAATTTCTTTTAAAGTATTGTTTTAAGCAAACTTGCGTAGTTCCTCTTTTATTAAAGCAGTTACACTGTATTAGAAATCTAAAATCTTCCATTTTTTTGAAAGTAGTGATTAATTGTATATTCTCAACTTCATTTCCATTTGATTCTTGGATCTCACAGGAATCCTTCAACTGCTTTCTACCAAGCGTTCCATTTGAACACGTTTCAGGAATCAAAGAGCCTCTGGGATAGGTATGATACTTAACATATGGAATGCATACATGGGAAAGTGTATGCATGAATTGCTTTGCACTTGTACCAGTTTCTCATCATTAAAATTGATGTATGTTATTTTAGCGGGGGGAATCATGTGGTATATAGCATGAGACAAAGCAGCAAAATAAACCAAAAAGACAATCTATATTTTACATAGAAAATAAATGTACTTTTTAAAATTATATCTTGTATTTTTAAGTATATTTATATTTTGAAGGTTTTACATATTCTTCTGAATTTTACAATATGAAACTGCCACTACCCCAGTGTATTTCAATGCACAAATATATCCTATGAAATTATCTATAGTTATTTTAATTTTTGTACTATTTTATATGGTTTCTGTGTAAAAGCCATAGTGACTTAAAGGAAAATGTCATTTCAAGTTAAGAAATTAGAGGAGGGACAAGACCAAGGTATCAAAGTAGTCATTGTTTCATTTTGGCAAGAAACTTTAACATCAAGTTTGTTTTTTAGAATTTACTAGATCTGCATTATTGATTTGTAAACCCCTAAAACAGTTTACTTTCTCACAGAAATGTAGTATAGATTTTATTTTTAACTTTTCAAAAGTCTTGAAGTCCATTTATGATAAAAGATACTTTGGTTTATCTTTCTGCTTAACACACTTTAAGTTACATATGCTCTGTTGAGTTATTTTGCTAAATATTAGCACTCTATCATTTTGTGTTTAAATAATAGAACTTGAGTGCAAACAGTGTTTTTAAAATTCACACAGTTTGTTAGATTCCTTTAACTCTGCCTGGCAACGCATTGTGTATTCTAGCATAGTTTTGGATAATGCTCAACTCAATTCCATCTCTTTCATCAGAAAAGAGTATTGCTAAGTGCATGTACATGTCATATTAAGACATGATCTACATTGCCTTAAAATGCTAAACTGATCTTTTAATTGTTAAGCTTGATTTGCTAGTGTGTCACTCTAGAGAAACTTTCTAACAAAGTATCTTTTTGATGATGTGTTCTTTAACCAAGAATGTTTTAAAATAATTACTTCTAGAACAAGAAGTTTTAAAATTTATAGTACCAGTTTATAAATTTTTAAACAGTTCTATGGTAGTGTAAATTAGTACATACATGTAAATTATGGCAATGAAGCATGAAGTTTTAACCATTCACATAGCTTACCAAATGTAGCCAGAATGTGAGTACTTTGGGATATGCTATACTTTCCCCAAAGAAAAGGAAAAACAGCACTCTAGAAATGAAATGAGTAGTTTTTAAATGTATGGTATTTTATTTCAAGTAGCTAATATTTGTGAGCTGCCATGATATCCATATGAATGATCAACACAAGGTAGAAAGATTTGAGCTTGAATTTTTTATAATTTGGATCTAATAAAGGTTTCTTTTGTTTCATTATAAAACAGCCATAGACACTGCACATTATTTGTTGTTATAGCTAAATACTGTTTTCTTTTTTAGGTATCAGAAACTTTTAAGGTGTCAGAAATGAGGCCAGTTACTCTGTCTATAGTTTCTTATGGGTTGAAAATATTTTCTCTTCTCCATGGAAGCTGTTGTCCAGAATTGAAAAAGTTAATGGATACTTGCCTATAGTGTGTTAATGTCAAAATATAATCAGAACTTATATTCTAGACCAGCCATTCTTGTAAAAGGACCCAGGTGACAAGCCCAACCCAGTAGAAATATACTAGTTATATCCTTTTTAAGTAGCTTATTAAATTTTCAATTGAAAGGAGCAGAGTAATGGCTAGTCTTATTAGTTCTTATAATCCACAACTTTAGCAAGTATCTGCAGACTCGTTAATAGGTATATCCCTGGGCAGCGCCTGTGGCTCAGTGGGTAGGGCGCTGGCCCCATATACCAAGGGTGGCAGGTTCGAACCCTGCCCTGTCCAAACTGCAACAAAAAAAGCCGGGCATTGTGGCAGGTGCCTATAGTTCCAACTATTCAGGAGGCTGAGGCAAGAGAATCACCTAAGCCCAGGAGTTGGAGGTTGCTGTGAGCTGTGACACCACGGTGCTCTACCAAGGATGATAAAGTGAGACTCTGTCTCTTAAAAAAAAAAAAAAAAGTAAGAGTATCACTAACAAAGTATTGTGGGACTGTTTATTCATTGTAGACAGGGGTTGAAGATTTGCATTTGAATGCCTTAAGAACTTTGGGTAGCATATGAAACTATTTTGTTTTGCTCATACTCCAAGAAGCTTGTGTCTGTTATGAATATTTTTCAGTACTTGTTAACCCAAATGGTAAGACTCAGGTTTCACAACTTAGCTTATATAGTTTTTGAACACTTCATATTAGGACTTTTAAAAAAATCTTTTTATTGAAATATAAATTATATCAGAAAAGTGCAACATTCATAAATACTCAGCTCAAACTAAATACATCTGTATAACCACCACCCAGATCCCATATTAAGACGGAGACTGTTATGAGCCTCCTAATGACCTTTTCATATCCTTTTCCATTCACTTCCCCTCCCTATTCTAATTTCTAACATTTTATATAAGTATAATCACATACTATATATTTTGTCTGTCCTCTTTCACCCAATACTGTCTGTATGGCCATGCATAGTTATAGATGGAGTTTTAAAGAATCACTGCAGTGGGTTAGTTGTTGGAGATTGTTACTAATTAAAAGTTCTCCCTTAATAACTATGTAAAAGTACCTTGAGGATATACACCCCAGCCATTCAGTAACCAAACAAAATATATTCCCTAATAATTTGTGCCTACTACTTCCATAATTTATTATCTGATTACATTTTAACCTATTCCCCTTAAGGACATTTATTAGAAGGATAATCCAAGAAGCTAAAATTAAAGTATAGCTTTTTGTTAATGGTCTGTCAACTTTTAAGACTGTTTCTTGCTTTCTTTTTCTTTCTTCCATTCACTTTCTTTCCTTTCTTCCTCTCTTCCTTCTTTTTTATAATTTTGAAGTAATTTTAGATTTAAAGTTGCAAAATAAGGCCAGGCACAGTGGCTCACACCTGTAATCCTAGGTGGGTGGATTGCCTGAACTCACAAGTTCGAGACCAGGTTGAGCAAAAGCTAGACCTTGTGTCTAGTAAAAATAGAAAAACTGAGGCAAGAGGCTTGCTTGGGCCCAAGAGTTGGAGGTTGCTGTAAACTATGATGCTATGGCACTCTAGCTAGGACTCTAGCTAGGACAACAGCTTGAGACTCAGTCTCCAAAAAAAAAAATTACAAAAACAGTGTTAAGGGTAAGGGTTCTTGTGTAGTCTTTACCTAACTTTCCCTAACATTAGTGTCTCACACTGATTTTGTAATTACCAAAGTTAGGACTTAACACTGATACAGTACTGTTAAGTAAACTATAGATATTTGAATTTTAATAAGTTTTCTACTTTTTTTATTGTCCTTCTGTTCCAAGATCTAACTTCAAGATCCCATATTGAATTTAGTCCTTATGTCTCCTGTGTTATTAATCTGTGACATAAGACCATTAACTTTTTTTATTGTTGGGGATTCCTTGAAGGTACAGAGAACCAGGTTATACTGATTGCATTTTGCTAAAGTCCCTCTTATAATTTTGTCCTGTCTCCAAGAGGTATGTCACACATCATGACCTGCCATCCCCCTCCCTCCCTCCCTCGTTTCTCTTCCCCATTCCCCCACTCTCCACTATGTACTACTAGGTCACTGTTGTCCTCATATTAGAATTGCTACATTGATTCTTGCATCTCCAATCTTTTTTTTTTTTTTTTGAGACAGAGTCTCACTGTGTTTCCCTCAGTGGAGTGCTATGCTATCACAGCTCACAGCAACCTCCACCTCTTAGTCTTAAGCGATTCTCTTGCCTCAGCCTCCCAAGTACCTGGGACTACAAGCACCTGCCACAATGCCTAACTATTTTGTTGTTGTTGTCGTCATTGTTGTTGTAGTTGTCATTGTTGATTAGCAGACCTGGGCTGGGTTCACACCTTCCAGCCTGAGTATATGTGGCAAGCACCTTACCCACTGAGCTATAGGCACTGCCCTATGCTTCTCCATTCTTGTGATGGTTTACTAAGAAGAATGTATTTCAACTCCATCCAGGTTAAAACAAAATGTAAAGTCTCCATCTTTTAGTGGCTGAATAGTTTTCCATGGTGTACATATACCACACCTTGTTAATCTGTTCCTGGGTTGGTGGGTATTTAGCTTGTTTACTTTTTTTTTTTTTTTGAGACAGAGTCTTACTTTGTAAAATTTGTGCCCTGGCATCATAGCTCACAGCAACCTCTAACTCTTGGGCTCAAGTGATTCTCTTGCCTCAGCCTCCTGAGTAGCTGGGACTACAAGTGCCCACCCCAACACCCAGCTATTTTTAGAGATGGAGTCCTGCTCTAGCTCAGGCTGGAATTGAGCTCAGGAAATATGCCCACCTCAGCCCCCAAAGCACTGGGATTATAGGCGTGAGCCACTGGGCTTGGCTTTTTTTTTTTTTTTTTTGAGATAGGATCTTGGTGTTGCACAAGCTGGAGTGCAATAGCATGGTTATAACTCACTGCAGCCTCAGTCCTGCATTCAGGATCTTCCTGCCTTCTGAGTAGCTGGACTACAAGTGTACATCATGAACCCAGTTATTAGTCTTTAAGAGATAGGATCTCACTTAACTTGGCCAGGCTGATCTTGAACTCTTAATGTTGGAGCAATCTTCCTGCCTCAGCCTTCCAAAGTACTGGGATTATAGGCGTGAGCCACCATATCAAGCCCAAAACTATTTCTTTATTGAACATGTTTAAATGTAGCAAGTCTAGTCTCATTGATGTGGAGATGCAGTTAAATACCAGTTGCTTCCAAATTTCCATCTTTGCTTGTGGGGCTTACTATAATTGCTACCCTTATTGGACTCTTTTGTATCAAAGTAAATAAATATTTTATTAGTAGCTTTATCTGTAGTTTTGAGTGTGTGTGGGGGTGGACCACAGTAGGAGGGCAAGTAATCAGTGGTACTTTGAAGATCAGAGGAAAACTATATTCTCTCCAAAGCTCATCTTTGGAGCCCAGATTTAGATGAAAACCAAGGACATGGTCATGTTCAGATGATATTAAAGTAGGGACATGCCAGGTTTTACTGAAAGACAACACTTAGAAATTTAACTGTCTAAAGTATGTACAGAAACAGACAATTGGTGGGGTGTAGTGATTCGTGCCTATAATCCAGTACTTTTGGGGCACTGAGGCAAAAGGATTGCTTGAGGCTAAGAGCTTAAGAGCAGCCTTGGCAACATAGCAAGATCTCCTCATCTCTAAACAAAAATTTTTTTTAAATCAAGAATCGAAAAAATTTCTATGTAAATTCAGGGAGATTGAAACCAAGGTTGAGTAGGTATAGTTAAAAATACCTACATAGGTTAGTTGACTGCATTTATTTATTTATTTATTTATTTATTTAAGACAGTTTCACTACATGGCCCTTGGTAGAGTGCCATGGCCTCACAGCAACCTCTAACTTGTGGGCTATTAAGTTCTCTTGCCTCAGCCTCCCAAGTAGCTGGGACTATAGGCACCCGCACAACGCCCGGCTATGTAGTCATTTAGCTGGCCCAGGCGAACTTTCAGCCCACCAGCTTTGGTTTATGTGGCTGGTGCCATAACCACTGTGCTATGGGCCCTGAGCCAGTTGCCTGCATTTAATAGTACTGGTTAGCAAACGACAGGCCTACCACTAAAGCTGATGTAATATTAGGCAGTGTTTATAGAACTAGAGCGAACAAGAAATGATGGTGACAGGCCTGTTGTATTCTGTTTCTGTAGGATAGTTACTCTACAGAGAAAGTTAACTAGAAAACCTACTTCCTTTATATTCCACCTGGACATTAAGGTGGATATTTCAACAGGCAGGCATGAGCTAGCTTACTGAAAGTAAATGAGCCCAATGGGAAATGGTTTTGCCATCATTAGAAATAATAAAACTATCTTCATGTCTTTTAATCAGGGATGTTGACTTTGAGTAAAATTTTGATTGAGTTATTTTTAAAATGCCTACTCTTTTGAGTTTTATTTCCCTTAGTTCTAAATGGAAAAGAAAAGAGATAAGTATAAGTTTTGAAATTGAGCTTCTTCTAAACAGCTCCTCATTATCAGCAAACCTTAAAGAACAGTGTATTTGCTTAAGGCATGGAAAGCTAGTGAACCAACTGACAGAAGAATTTAAGGTGGTTAACTTTATACAGAAATCATAGACTGGGTGTCAGTCTAGGTCATAGTCCTAGGGCCATGGGAAAAACAGGATCTCAAAGGTTTTCAAAGCCATAGTGCATAGTTATGAAATTGATGCTTTCAGAGTGTTAGTCAAATTCTTGTTGATGTAGAAATAGGAGTTGTATGGAGGACATGAGATAAAATTTAATGACTGTTAAGTCATTGAAGTTCAGGGGAAAGAATAAAGAAGGCCACATGAAAACTCTCTGAAACCCATGTCTACAGTGATCTGAAAAACTATTTAGGAATTTCAGCGAAGTATTAGATTACCAATGACATATGAAATAGTCTCCTTAATAGTATATATCTGCCCCAAATTATAGACACATGCCATTTAAGGGATTTTCCTGTTGCTCTTTTAAGTGGTACTTTCAGAGATCACCTTTCCTAATCCAGAGACTCAAGCCTGAAAGTTTGACTTTTGTGTAGTAGCTCAGAATGAAACTGAGGGAGAATATCAGAAATATTTTGCAGTTACTTAACAAAAAGCTTATTAACTGGCCCTTATTAGTTAAATACTAGAAGGAAACAAGATTAGTAAAATTTAGTGCCTGCTTTTAATGAGCTGGGTCTTAATGTGGAAGAAGATAAGTTAATACATTATCACTTGATTGGAAGTGGCAACTATTTAAAATTTAAGCACTTCTTTTTTTTTTTTTTTTGGCCAGGGCTGGGTTTGAACCCGCCACCTCTGGTATATGGGGCCGGCGCCCTACTCCTCTGAGCCACAGGTGCTACCCTAAAATTTAAGCACTTTTTTCCCCTCACACACTGCTGGAAGGATTGGTTAAAGCTTCTTCAGGAGGTGGCTTTTCAAAAGTTAAAAGCTAAAAGTGTTTTTGTTTCCAGTGACTAAAGGAAAAAGTTGGGAATGGGTGGAGCCTGTAGCTCAGTGGGTAGGACGCCGGCCACATACACTGAGGCTGGCAGGTTCGAACCCGGCCCAGGCCAGCTAAAACAGTAACAACTGCAACAAAAAAAATAGCCAGGCATTGTGACAGGTGCCTGTAGTCCCAGCTACTTAGGAGGCTGAGGCAAGAGAATCGCTTACGACCAAGAGTTTGAGGTTGCTGTGAACTATGATGCCATGGCACTCTACCCAGTATGCCAGCTTGAGACTCTGTTGGAACCTGCCACCCTTAGTATATGGGGCCTGCACCCTACCCACTGACCCACAGGCAGTGTCCCATTTCAAAACTATTAAGAAAAGAATATAATTGTGTTACCACAACAGATAAGTGATAGATGTATAAGCATTTCACATTGTATATCATATGAGTACACTGTACCCCATAAATGCATCAGTGTACACAGTTATGATTTAATAAAGAAAAAAATAGCAAAACAAACAAAACAAAAAGTTGGGAACTAGGCCAAGTATGGTGGCTCATGCCTGTAATTCCAGCACTCTGGGAGGCTGAGATTGGTGGATTGCCTAAGCTCACAGCTTTGAGACCAGCCTGAGCAAGAGCGAGACTTGGTCTCTGAGAGAAAAAAATAAATAGCCAGGCCAGAGAATCAATCACGTGAGCCCAGAAATTATCAGAAATGATTATCAGAAAGTAGGAAATACAGGATTTTTTTTTTTTTTTTTTGAGACGGAGCTTCAAGCTATCCCCCTGGGTAGAGTGCCATGGCATCACAGCTCATAGCAACCTCCAACTCCTGGGCTCAAGTGAGTCTCCTGCCTCAGCCTCCCAAGTAGCTGGGACCACAGGCGCCCGCCACAATGCCCAGCCATTTTTTTGGTTGCAGCCATGTTGTTTGGCGGGCCCGGGCTGGGGATACGAACCCACCACCTTAGGTGTACGTGGCTAGCGCCTTAGCCGATTGAGCCACAGGCGCCGAGCCAGAAATATAGGATCTTATACCTTATTGGACATGATTAGAAAATAATCAAATTTGAATCCAGTGTCAAAAAATTCTGGTACTATTAGGAAGTGTTAGTGAAAGAATTGGTTTGGAAAGGAGAAAGTAGTGATGAGGGTTTTATTTTCGCTGCATTTTGGATGAGGGAGCAGGTAGAAAAGGTAGAATTGTTCACTGCAGACTTGTAGTAGCTTGGTAGAGAAATTAAGGCTAGGAAGAGATTGAAAAACCTTTTTTTTTTTTTGAGACCGAGTCTCACTTTGTCACCCTGGGTAGAGTGCTGTGGTGTCATAGCTCACAGCAACCTTCAAACTCTTGGGCTCAAGCAATTCTCTTGCCTCAGCCTTCTGAGTAGCTTGGACTACAGGAGACCGCTACAATGCCCAGCTATTTTTAGAGATGAAGTCTCACTCCTAAGCTTGGGCAATCCACCCACCTTGGCCTCCCAGAGTGCTAGGAAAAATCTTTTATTATGTATTGTTAGAGTTAAAACTCTAGGAAAGGCCAAGGTTGCCAAGGAGCTGAGTTAGAGTAAAAGGGTCAAGGCAGGACCTTGGGCAATACTGCCTACATTGAGAGAACAGGATAAAGTCTATGAATAGATGAGTGGTTTTAGAAATTAGAACATTCTGAGAATATTTTCTAACCAAAAAGATAAAATGTTTGAATCTTTATTTTGAAATGATTTCAAATTTACTGAAACATTACAAGAATAGTACAAAGAATTCCAATAATCTTCTCACCAAGATCAAATATTTGTTGACATTTTGTTATAATTGCTTTATCATCTTAACATATTATTTTAGGCACTATTTAAGAGTATGTAGCAAATATATTAATTTAAGATCAAATCCTTCAGCATTTATTTTCTAAGATTATTCTTTCATATACCAGAGTATAATGACCAAATTCAAGACCTTTAATATTGATGTACTGTTACCTAATATACAGTTAGTTCATATTCAGATTTTGCCAATTGTCATGATAGTGTCTTTCATAACCATCTTTTAGCAGGAATAGTACAGGATCATAGAATATATTTAATCATTGGGCAGTGCCCATCGTGCCAAGCCCCAGGCCTGCTCAACAATGACAATAACAACAAAATAGCTGGACATTGTGGTGGGCGCCTGTAGTCCCACTTACTTGGGAGGCTGAGGCAAGAGAATCACTTAAGTCCAAGAGTTTGAGATTGCTGTGAGCTGTGATGCCATGGGACTCTACCAAGGGCAACATAGTGAGACTCTGTTTCAAAAAAATAAATATTTATATTTAATTATTAAATACCTGTCTTTTCCCCACCTCTGTCTTTTATAAATATAAATGTATTTTGCTTGTATTAGTCTCCAGTAGGATTGTGTAAAATGTAAATATTCGCCCCCAAAAAAGGTAGCAATAGTGTTTTGGACAGAATATTAAAAAAGGGTGCACCTGTGTAAGTACTTTGTATTATTGGTGGGGTTGGGGGGATTGGGAGGCAAGGCAGTACTTCCTAAAATTCAGGTGGGCAAGTTTTGTAAGGGGAGATTTCGATGTTAATGTATGTTCCTTAGACTAGAAATTAAAATATGTTCATGTATTTTTCTGTACTGTGATTTTACATAAATATATTAGATTGGGATTTTAATTATTTAGAGTAATAAAAGCTGTATAATTTGTGTTTATGTCACCAGTTGGCAGTACATAAATAACAGATTATGTATTGCTGCCTTTTATATTCTATTTTATCATCGTGCTTTGTTCTGATAGGTATGTTAGATGGCTTGTCTGCTGTCAATTTTTTTTTTATTTTCAAGATATTAAGGAGGTACAAAGGTTTTCGTTAGATGGGGCACTTTTGTAATGGTTCAGTCAAGGCTGCAAACGTGTCCATCACCTAAATAGTAGTCCTTAATACCCATTAAATAGCTATTTGGCCTTCTCCTGCTTTGTACCCACTGCTTTATTTCCAAAGACTTTTATTTCCCTCGCACATGTGTGCCCATTGGTTAGTTCCAGTTTATTAGAGAATACACCTGAAGATGGTTTGGTAGCCTTTTGACAAGGAAGAAATATTAAATGGAATTATTTTAATTTTTTGTGTTTATTCAGATTTGGGGTGGTGAGTGGTTTGACAAGGAGAGAAATGCCTGTTTATATTCTAGCTGACATTCTTTGTGTGCATGTATGTGTTCAATCTAATATTCTTTTTTTTTTTTTTCGAGACGGAGCCTCAAGCTAGACCCCTGGGTAGAGTGCCATGGCATCACAGCTCATAGCAACCTCCAACTCCTGGACTCAAGCGAGTCTCCTGCCTCCGCCTCCCAAGTAGCTGGGACCACAGGCGCCCACCACAAGGCACAGCCATTTTTTGGTTGCAGCCATCATTGATTTTTGGCGGGCCCAGGCTGGGGATTCAAACCCACCACCTTAGGTGTACGTGGCTGGTGCCTTAGCCAGTTGAGCCACAGGCACCAAGCCCAATCTAATATTCTAAAGTAAATCAGGGAATGTATTACATTTTTGTGGTTGAAGCTTTTAAATGTCTTAGCTTCCCCCAAATTAACTTTTGTGTGTTTAGGCTTTTAGTTGGCTACTTCTAAAGTATTTTTTATATTTGACAGAAAAAAATCTAAACAAGTGGTAATAATTTAGAATTTGTATCTATTGGCAAGTATACTCAAATTTTGATGACAATTTATCTTACTGTTTTCTGTTTTAAAATCCTTGGTTATAAATACTAAAAGATTTGGAAGATGTTATTAAATTTTTTAGTTTTTAATTCTGTGATATTTGGCCCAGAAATAGTGGCGTCCTCTGAATGCTAAAAGTGTGTATGTAGACAGCATAGCTATCCTTGTTGACAGTTACTTAAGAACATGTATTGAGCATTTTTTCCCTAACTTCTTCAATATTGATGCTAATGGGGTTATTTACAGTAGTTGAGTATTTTCTATCTGTTTTAACATATTCAGAATAAATGTAACCTTTGTCCTAAAAGGCTTATTTTCTGAGTGTCCTATATAATATTGGAAGAGGAACAAAGAGGGAAATGAGTTGCAATCTCTAACTAATCCCACTCCTGCTTACAGTGACCAAGGGTCAGAAAGTTCCCGTGTTTGTTTGCAGTAGCTATTTTTATTGTAGATATTGTTAACTTAGTCTAGAAAATGTTGTTAAATATTTTTGGGACAGTCATACTTTGTTTTAAGAAATGGGGCATCAATTCTCAAAAGCATAATGGGTGGCCATAAAGTTTGTGTGCAATTTAAAACTGTGTAATTTTAAAATTTGCATGTGAACTTTATGGCCACCTTGTATGTGATGGTGTCTTAAGTTATATTTTATGTTGGCTGTTACTAAAAACATGGCCACGGCCGGTCATACCTACAAATTATCCTAGTACTTGAAGAGGCTGAAACAGGAGGATTGCTTGATGTCAAAAGTTTTAAGACCAGCCTGGGCAATGGCCTGTTTCTAGAAAAATTTTTTTAGAAAAGTTAGTAGGCATGTTGTAATATGCCTATAGCTACTTGGGACGTTTTGAAGCTATTGTGGGCTTGGCGCTTGTGGCTCAATCGGCTAAGGCGCCAGCCACGTACACCTAAGGTGGTGGGTTCGAATCCCCAGCCCGGGCCGCCAAACAACAATGATGGCTGCAACCAAAAAATGGCCAGGCGTTGTGGCGAGCGCCTGTGGTCCCAGCTAC